>JBAPLK010000222.1:0-19780 GCA_037832385.1 Rhizophora apiculata
CTTGGATATCATTGAAAAAGGGTTTCGGATTTACTAGTATTTCCACCAATTAATAACCCAAGATTCCAGACTTTTATTAAATGAAAAGGGGATCCACCATAGCAAAAATACTAGAGATGTAAGATATAGAAGGGGAATGAATATTTTTTTTTTCCATTTTCGTCTGTAAATTTTTAATGAACTCACCTCATTCGTCGACTCTATACGATCTAATATTTCTATCAAGCATAAATTCTATTACAAGGTTTCGAACTTATTAATCTATTCCCTCTTTTTTTATTTGTGAGTCACTGGTTAGCCCTTGAATTTAGAAAGACTACAGAAATAGCCTAAGAAAGCGTACATGAAGGAGGAAAACAAGATTGTTTCCGGATATCTCAATTGCTCAAATTCGAAGCAATTCCCTCTTTTCGACGAATGTCCAAAAGAGTCACTTCAAATTAGGATTTCGAAATAAAAGAATTGCTTTCTATCAAAATATTTGATATTTTGAAAAAAAAAAAAATTGCGGACAAAAAAAAAAAGTTTTTTTTTTTTATAATTGCTTCGTATATTTTGGTATATATATAATCTATTTTCTTGTTCACAGTATTGTGAAAAAATTTCAATTAGGTTGTGCTATCGAAGAAAAGAGGACTCTTGGATTTTTCCTTCTGCTAAGAAAATGTTCATTCCTCAAAATACTTCAATTGGTACACAGCAAAAAAATAGGCCAATTCCGCGGCTTTTTGTCAAATTCTCGTGGAGTCAAATTCCATCATACAAGTCAAAGATACAAGTCAATAGCCCCCTGGCCTCTGATCCATTAAACTAAAGGACACGCGAGCATAAATACCTTCTTTAACTTCTATTCTGATAGACTGAATATCTTCATAAAGGAATCGTAAGATGCGCCGATTTTTTTCCAGGAAATCCCCACGAAAAATACACACTATTCCTGTCTTTTCTATCGAATCGATCATAACCACTCCCTACATTCCAAAAAAATTGTACACCACAAATAAGAACTAATAAATAATCCGCGATCCCATAGAAAGACATCACGACCCCTTGGTGGAAAAAATTATTTGCTGAGACGGAAATAAAGATAATCAAATTTCTGTCAAGATAACTGAAACATCCAACCAATAAAACCCAAAGAACCTAAAAAAAGTAATATAAGGCCCAACAGAAATTACTTGTTTTTCGAGACCCCGCATAAACTCTATGTCCATATATGTTCTGATCGAGAACTCATACTAAATTCAGTTGCATTTTATTGGAAGTAGGAGACTAGGCCTAAATGAATTTTGATCTTACGTTTTTCCGAGAAGTAACTTTCAATCAACTCGCATTATTCTGATGTCGAACCTTTAGGAAGTAAGATTCATGAAATTCGTTAGATCTAAACTAAAATAATAGGAGCCCTTTCTTTTCATATGATCGGCTATCTATACACATATGATCATATAGATAAACATGGCTTAGCTTTTATCAGCTATCTATCCAATCTCGACTTATTTTCAAATAGCTCATTTCCTCATATATCCTATTTATGCTTGCCTAAGTTTCATTTATGTTGGTTCATTTATGTTTGAAGAAGCCACATTTTATTTTATATTGATATTATACTAAATAGATATATTTATTTGTGTTATAACCCAAGTCTAAGTCTTTGAAAATATATATGTCGGAAATTAAATTGCCCCTCAGATCTAAAAAATCTTGTTTTTTTTGAACATGAAGAGATAAAGAAGCCATTGCAATTGCCGGAAATACTAAGCCTACTTAAAGGCACAAAAATAGAGGGTAAGTTGTTGAGAATTTCATAGAATGGGCACCTCGATTTAATATTTGTACCTGTTTTTATTGTTATAGTTATATTAATTATAGTTATATTAATTTTTTCTATTTTTCATTATTGTTATATCTATATTGTTAAAAATATATCTTAAAATCATTATAATTCGTATATTAATTCTATTAAGTTAAGTATATCTAAGTATATCTAAGTGAGTATAAGAGTATAATAATAAAGTGCAAGAGTGGAGAACAACTAAATGAATTTATTCCTCTTTTCTACATGAAATATATGTATGATAATCCATTTGTTTGTTATTCTCTTTAATTATCTTTTTCTGTTCTTGATAATTTTTAATATTTTAATTTTAATTTAATATTTAATTTTTAATAAATAATAAAGAATAAAGCATTTTTTCCGCTTCTAAAATTACCGAAAAACTTGTTCCAATTCGATGCAGCAAGAGGGATTCTTAGTAAAAAAAAATGGGGGATTCGGGGGGATTATAGAAATACGGAAGACTCCAATATTTTCTATACATATAGAGGTAAGAAAAGAACATAAAAATTCGTTTCTTATTATTTACCTTGTCCAATTGAATTTCGTGGAAGAAAGAATTCACTCTTTTATCTTGTTGATAAAGGTTCCTAGATTAGTAATCAGAACTATCGACAAAAAAAAATATTTCATAATCTTTCTACAATTGACTCTTATTGTTACCCAAAAAAAAAATACAAGGAATAGATTTTTCCTTTGATTCTGATAAACGATAAATAAATATTTGTTCGCCAGAAATTAAAAAACAAAATTAACTAATTTAATTAACTAATTAACTTAGGGCCCCCTTTCTTTATGATTCAAAGGAAAGAAGCATGGAGCTTGAAATAACTCATTCAGAATACTTTTAAAGGATTACGTGGTACGATTGGATCGAATAAGCCCTTATGGAATAAAAATTCGGCGCTTAGTGAACCTTCAGGTACTATTTTATTCAATGTTTTTCAATTACTCTTTTACCGGCAAATGCAATGTAGGCGTTGGGTTCAGCAATAATGATATCCCCTAACATACCAAAACTAGCTGTCACCCCACCAGTCGTAGGAGATGTAAGGATTGATACATAAAATAACTTTTTATTCGATTGATAATGATATAAAGCGGAAGATATTTTAGCCATTTGGATCAAGCTCAAACTTCCTCTTGCATGCGTGCTCCTCCGGAAGCACACACTAGAATAAGTGGTAAAAATTTATTGGTAGCATACTCGATCAAACGAGTAATTTTCTCGCCTACTACGATCCCATACAAGGAACAAATTGTCCGTTGCTACCCCCATAAACTGAAAATCCATAACCCCAATTGCGACGTAATGCCGTATAGCTGACCTGTGCCTGTTTGAACAGCCTCGATTAATCCGTGTTTCTTGATAAGAATCAATACGATCTTTATAAGGTTTCTCCTCCGAATGAAATCAATGGGATCCAAAGATACCATGTCTTCATCCATAAGGATCCCACACGTTCCGGAATCAATCGAAAGTTTCAATTCTATCTGAACTACTCATTTCAAATGATATCCACATTGTTCACAAATATTCATTCTTTGACTTCAAAAATTTCTTATAATTTAATCCATAACAAAATTTCGCATTGAACCCACAAATCCGTATTTTTGAGTTACATCAAGATCATTAGAACTTTCTCTTATAATTAAATCGCTACCATTTTACGAGTTTTTTAAACGGGAATTCTCGTTTTCATTACATTTCCGCCTTCACCACAAATGTAAACTATAATGTAACTTTCACTGTAATTGTCACTACCAACACTTAAAATATAACTACAATACAGATTTGAGAACAAAGATAAATGTCAATGCAATTATTGATGTAATTATTCCAACTATATTTTAGTATCATACATATAATGATCATAGTAGGAGTCGTTACTCCTAGACCCATTATTCAGATAACTAAAATTCCAATAACTATAAAAAAAAATTTCTAATTCATTCAGAAAGGAATGATGATTGTCAATCTCAAAAACTTGATTTCAATATCAAAATATATGGAATAACTGTTCTTATTATTATCTCTAACTAAAAAAGTATTATCATCATTGAAATTCCAATACCCCTCACAATGCGGTCTTGTTTAGCCGACTAAACGATCAACATTACTGTCACTAGAACTGTCACTATTGCTCCAATATGGGAAAAAGGTTTTTTTATTTGTATCATTTAGAATCGGATCTTCGCTTACACTGGTATTTCAGAGGATCACGACTACCCCTTATTTACTTAACTTACATCTGTATTCTAACTTCCCCTTGGATACTATCGAATAAACCACCATTTTTCATAAAGGCTTTCTTTCCGATATGTTAATTTACATCAAAATAAATAAATGAATAACATTCGATGAAAAGAAAATCATTTCAATATTTCATTTCCGCTCAAAGAATATACCCATATCGAGATTCAATCACTAAGAGTATTAACTAATTCATAACAAAATAAGGAGTAGATTTTGAAAAAAAAAAAAAAAAATGATTCTCTTTGCTTTTGTAAGAACCGATACATCACTTCACTATATATTGAAAAACACATTTTCAATTTTAATAATTCTAAATATTAGAATAATTCAAATATTAGAATAATTCTAAATAGAAAAGTTGAAATACTAAATAAAATATAAGGTAGAATAGGAAACTTGTCATGTTATATCAAAACAAAATAAAAAATCACGTCGAGAAAAGAAATATTTCTTTCTTATAATACTTATAAGACTATGAAGAAAAACATTTTTCGTAAGATTCGTCTATAATATGAATTATTAATAGAATAATAAGTTCCTATTGCCAACACGGAATGAAAAGGACAATATACAAGATGGTAGAATAGAAGTGCCACTGTGATACTTGCTCGACCCAGGATCCGAAACTCGAGATGTAAAAGAATACACCCAATCCTATAATCCCTTAGGATTAATGGTGGATTCCAGACAACAATAGAAAGATTTGAGTTGTTCTAGTTTTATATTTGTATTTGAGATCTTGTATACTTAGCTAAAAATGTATCATCAAAAAAATATATACAATAGAATCCTTGTATTAGATAGAATCCTTGTATTAGTATCTTTCGTATCTCGCTCAATCCTTTTAGTAAAAGATTGGGCCGAGTTATATTGCAATTCAATTAAGAGAATGAACGTCAATTAATGGATTACGATTACAAAGTATCCATTGCTGGAAATTCAAATTTAATCTCTTTCCATACTTCACAAGCAGCAGCTAGTTCCGGACTCCATTTGCTAGCCTCACGGATAATTCATTACCCTCTACGAGCAAGATCACGTCCTCATTACGCTAGCTTGGACACATGCTTCTAGAGACTACTCGAATTAGCTACAGCACCTGGTGCATTTCCCCAAGGGTGTCCTAAAGTTCCTCCATCCGAATTGTAGTACGGAATCATCTCCAAAGATCTCGTTCACAGCAGATATGCCAAACATGATACCCCCTGAAGCCACGGAGAAACACCTGTAAAGAAACCCAATCTTGAGGAAATAAATACCACGGCTTCGATCTTTTCAATATAATCATCACGAAGTAGATCAACAAAGCCCAAAGTGATTGTCTCTTTCCCCTTCAGAGTTTTACCCTACTACGGTACCGGCGCATGAATATTGTCCCGCGCCAGACAGACGTAGAATGCCTTAGCTAGTACACGATTGTCATACCAGAATTCTCGGTCTATCAATAACTCATGCATTGCGCGCATGAACTGGAAGAATAAACCAATTTATCCTCACAAAAATGACCAAGCTAGTTTTGCAGGAACCCCCTGTTAAGTAGTCATGCTCATTACATAATACTCCCATATTCATCTGCACATACAGCCCCTTTTGACATTTTCACATGTACCTGCGAGTAGCAATTCAAATAATGCCCTCTTGATTCACCATTTTCCGCCTGTGTCTTTATAAAGGCTTCGTGACAAATAAGAAAAACGATCTTCCCAGGCGCATTAGAAATGGTCTTGTAATTCACCGTTTTCATCATCTTGGTAAAATCAATCCTACCATCGGAGACATTCATAAACCGCTTCTACCGTTAATTACTAGCGGATAACCCAATTTGGTTTAATATATCAGCCAATAGGCTGGTTCTACCATACTTTGTTCAATTTATCTCCTCTCATGGGGATGCCATTAGGGGACCTGGGAAAGTGTTAATATAAGAGTCAGGAATTCGCAAATCCTCCAGACCGTAGAGCTACGGCTTTAACCCAATTACCATTACCCTACATTCGAAGTTCAAACATATGGTAATCACAATCCTCTCTTCAAAAAGATCTAAGGGAACTAACATTAAGCAATCATATGATTTCTTTCTCCAGCAACTGCCCAATGTAAGTACATTCTCCTTTCTATAACATCAGACTGTAAGCCATCGGTCCCACACGGAGGGATTGTCCATGTAGCCAGTAGAAATTCAGCAGCTACGCAGCTCCTTTCCCTCAGGCGGAAACTCCAGCTGCATGAGTTACTCGGAATGCTGCCAAGATTTCAGTATCTTTTTTTCATACGTCGGAGTATAATAGTCCCAATTTAATCTTTAACACCAGCCTTAGAATCCAACACTTGCCTTAAAGTCTCGTTTGTGTACATAATCTACCTCCCTAAAAACTCAGAATTAAGAATCTCTCCAGCAACCAACTACTCCCCATGAATTATGAGCTATAGAAACCCTTCGCCCAGGAATCTTTCACAAAAAGCTATCAACCAAGATTATTAACTAATAACGAGTTACCTATATAATGAATTTTGGTTTCATCTTAACCAGTGCATCTGACTCACCAAAACATCATCCTCATGCATACTCTTCAGAGCTAAGCCGGCCAACCTAATCCTTTTTTTTTTCATATTTCTAAATCTTAACTTTTTGCGATTTCAACTTTCTGAATCAAATATCCCTAAAAAAATAAGGAAAATTTTCTCTACATAGACTATTGGCTGTATAGTTAAAATCCTACTACTGTGAATAAGTACTTTCCAGCAAAGCGTCTACTACGAAAAACAAAGGCAAATCAACTTAACTTTCGCTCGCGTAAATAAACTAATGTTGAAATAAAAACAACATAAAGGCCACTATTGATCGATACGCCACATACTACAATCTTAGCGCTAATATTAGTCTACTGCGTCGAATTCCATTAGCATAATTCAGTGCTATTATTGTCCTTACTGACATTAATGAATAGACCAAATTGACTAACTTCCGAAGCGCTCTTGTCTTCATTCAACTTGCAATATTTTTAAAAATAGATTAGTTGAACTTGAAAAAATTACAGAAACAATTAAATGATTCGTTGATGCGTACCAACGAAATCAGTGTCTAAACTTTCCATTCTTATTGAATTATCGATCAACTTGCTATTCGAACCATCTTTTTTGGACTCGAAAACTTTCCAACATATTTTTTTTTATTTTATATTTATTATTATGAGAATCACAATCCGTATCTACTTCTGCGCCTGGGTATTCCACGCTTCAAAACAACGAACTTTGGGCATTATGCTCAAACTCATGCCCGTGCTAGAGAGCTTTCCCCCGGGACAGATCCTAATATTACAACGCTTTGGAGTTACAGGTCAATGATACTGCTGTCAACAAAATAAGTGATTTTGAAGCCACAACATATTAGGAAATAATCGAGTCGGGCTGTAGCTATGATGCCTACCAGATGGCTAAGAGAGGAATGGAAGTGATGACATGGGAGCTCTCTAAGTGTTCAGTTGAGGGGCGACTCTAGAAGAATTTCAAACGTCTTGGAAACCCGTTGATAATTTACGGTCTGTAAATATTCGCAAAATCATCCCCGATTTCATAGATCTGCGCCTGCCTTCATACAGTAATACAAAATATCTATTTTGAAACAGGAATTAAATAGGTAATCTTTACCCCTATCGCTGTGGAGGAAAAATCGACTATTCGGGAGATCTGGAGGGTAAAACAGTGCTAATTATGGAATTACAACAACATGCGAAAGCTCATGGGTGCACAACGTATTTCGAAGTAGGTGAACTACCTCGTGAAGAAAATGATCTTGACATGGAAATGAAAGAATCCGGAAGTAATTAATGAAGAAAAGAGAATCAAAATGGCTCTAGGTCTATGTTGCAGAATGAAGAACCTCCGGAACGCCGTAGAGATTTGTTTGACTGCCCTAACTTATGGCAGAATATTTCCGAGATGTTAATGAACAAACGTACTCTAGTTTCATCGACAATATCTCCTTTCTCCCAAAGCAGGAATCCAAGATCCGCCTATTAAGAATGCCTTCCGCTTTGGTATCAACCTACTCTTAGTCTGAAAGGGTTCTTTACAAGAAAGAAGTACTTCTACCAAAGAAGGTCCATACTTCACAAGCAGTTTATGTACCTGCGAACGATTTACCCGATCCCCGCTCACTGCCGGGGTGTGGGCAATACACATTTGCACATTTAGATGCTACTACTGTACTATCAAAGGATTAGCTGCTAAACGTATACTATCAGCAGTCTAGATCCTTAATCAACGTCAACTATGCGACAACCAGATCGTGTGAGAACATTATAAATGCACAAAGTTAACGCAAACTTTTACACATTACAATAAGAGCTTCAGACATTATACTATCCTCTGGCTGCTATATCGAAGAGATCGCATTAAACTGTAGCAGAAGCAGAAAAAACTTGAACTTTCTTATCACAACCCTTTCGTAGCAAGAAGTATTTACCGGTTCCCCAGGGAAATATGTCGGTCTAGCAAAACATGTAGGGTTAAATGCATCCTTCCGGAGAATTAATAGGTCTCCTGAACAGCTTTTTATTTGTACGGAACATGCGATGAAGCTACTGCCGAAGGCTACGAATTAGAAATGACTAACAACTGAAAATATGACCTCAAAACTTTGGTAGCTGACCCCGAATCGCAATTGGATTCAGAAGTGAAAGAAATCATTTTATCTAACTAATATGGACAAATGCGTATTACCCAATCACGCCCCATTGCCACAGCGGCGATTATCGTATTTGAAAATAACGCCCTTAACGCCTAATGGTTAACGATGCTCTGATGCGCGGTTTGCATAGAAATGCAAGAATGAGCATACTATTTTAGTAAATGATGCGGAGAAAGAGTGAATTATTCCACAAAGAAGCTCAGCAAATCTTAAAATAGCGAAGGAACTTGAGGAAAGCTGAAGGTAAGAGCACAAAATAATTGAAGCAAATCTACTCCTCAGACGAGCCAGGCACGAGTAAAGCTATCAAGAGTTCATAGACTTAAACCTAGTAACTAGTTGTGCGTACAATAATCAAAAAACTTCTATAACAGAAGTTCCTGTTTATACAAAGTCGTATACATCCCTTTATTATTCTGCTAATGGCACTAGAATCATAATCATATTTATTATAATACAACACCAAATTTTGAATTCAAAAACGAAATTGAAATGATATAATAGAATGAATGGAAAAAAAAAATCACTCAAATTAAAAAAATCACCACAATTATAAGGGTGCGAGAGAAAATTAGTAGATAGCTTGCATTCTAATTCTAATGATCTCTACCTCACTATTGATTTAACCATATGACTCCTCCCCTATGAAAGCAGAACTCTAAACCCACTGAGTTAGTAGCTATTTTATCATTACAAAGATAACACAAATGAAAACCCATCACATCATGGAATAAATGGAATATTATTTTATAAGCAATATCGATCAAACAGCTATCAAACTCGATCAAACAGATCAAAGAAATAGAAAGATATTGATCCCTATAATTATTTATCTGACAAGACATAATATCGACATAATAAAATATGTATACAAGCACCAAGGCTATAGCCATCTATGAGAGCACCTACGATTTACACGCCTCCAAGTGTTTTTTTCAGATAATATATCATTAATCAAAAGACTCTTCTATGAGAAAGTCGACTGTTTCTTACTCCGGACTTTAGGAACCACGAAACACTAGCTACGACAATTGGCGTCCAATCAAGCAATCTAATAGAACCCATCAATGATTAAGATATTGAAAGTGAATATCCAAATCTATTCAATGCTAGGCATTACATCCAGACATAGTATAGGACCTCAAAAAATCTCTCTTCGTGCCTAATCGAGAAACTTTAGCGATGAAGTTTCAATTTGATTCTGAACAAACAGAAACGAGACGACTGGCAGACTCCTTTAACTTAATTGATCTAAAGCAAAAAGCCAGACCACGTCAAAATACCCTCTTTTTTGAAGGCACTATGTATATACTCCGGGCGTAATCCAAATCATAAATCAGAGCACCTGGACCATCTTCTTTATCTTGTCTGTCAAGAGAATTTTGGTTAGATAACTTGATATAACAAAATCAAGTTAATGAAAGAGCCCTCAATGCAAAAAAAAAATGCATGTTGGTCTTTGAAACAGTCGAATCATTTGATAATATAGTTGACTGTTTTACCAGCATCTACGTCGATCCGGTAAGCCTTAAAAAAATGAAAATAAAATTAAAATATAAAAATGGATAGTCTTCATTTTCTTCATTATTGTATGTTTTGGTTTGTTCATCGGAAAAAAAAAGCATATGTATTCTCTATAAGTTTATTAACAGAATCTTTCGGGACAGTATAAAGCGAAACCAAAAAAAGTGCCATTTCAATATGCATCCAATCCGATTTTTTCTTAATCTGCTAAACAAACCCAAATTTTCTTCATTACTCTTCATAGGTAAATATAGGTAAATGCCAATCGTCTGTCAAGTCATATTCATAGGTAAATTTCATATACTTTCCCCTTTTCCTGTCCACAAGACAACAAAGAGTAGGAGTATTTCTTTTCTTTGTCTTCTTAGAGATATTTACCTAATCCTATGATTTTTGGAATCAAAACCATGAACATGAACTTGGTTTTATAAAAACAAATCCCAATCCTACCCCAACCAAAATCGATCTATCTCCTTACGTTACATCGATTAGGACACGACTTACTGCATTTATGACAGCCGGAAGTCTTGAAAAATGAAGATTCTTTCAGAACTTTCATTATTAATAGTTTCATTTGTTACTTGTCAAATGGACTTGGCTTTTTGGTATACGCATCACCTGGTAAAACACAAAACCAAATATAAGCGCATATTATCCGTATTCAATTCAAAAAGCCCATATTAATCATATATATCATCTAAATCGTATCTATTAATTCTAATATTATTATCTATAATCTATATATAATCCATATTAAGATATTAATATATACATTCTATATGATTCTGATATAATCTAATATAATTTATTTATTCTTATAGATTATTTATTTGATTTATAGCATATAAATATATTTATATAGATACTAATATTTGATAGATTAAACATAACAATAATACTATAGATATTAACATTATTTTATATATCTTAATATTATTTTTATTCTTATTGATTTATGAATTAGATTAACAAAATTATGATCACGATATTATTGATAGATTATTAAAATAAAAGCATTAAAATGACATAATATTAAGATTATAAGGAATAATTAATAAAATGAAATTTAAATAATAAAATAAAGTTAAAATACTTTTTAACAATATAACTAACTCAATAAAATAATAAGATATCAATAAAATAAAAAATAAACATAATATTAAAATATACCAACACCACATGATATATTCTAACTTCTAAATTTGTAAGATGAAAATTCCTAGACATTCCCAACAGCGCTGTTTTCCTCCTTCCAAGTTAATATAATAAAGAAACCGATGTTATAAAAGAAATGAGTCCTCTCCTTATGATCATTATGATGATTAGTAATTGTAAACTCTATTATAAATCATTAAAACTGAGAACTAGAAAAGAAATATAAGTCCTAAAGTCAGTAATAATGTAATATATAAGGTTAAGAATAAAAAAAAAAATCTTGTTTTGACTAACATCATTGATGGATGACAAAATTCAATTCAACTCGACTAATCTAGATATTTCACACTCATAGGGAGTGCACCTACTTTTCATCTTACGAATATGAATATGATCTGCGCATTCTAAGAAAATCACAATGTTTAATTACCCTTTATCTGCATCTATAATTTTCCGAGTTAATCCCCGATTAACAAAGGCCGAGAAACTTTCGAGTTTCATGAATCGGTACTATAACAGAGGCCGAATTCGCCTGTTACAATTCGAAGCCGTTATTATATGTTTGCTCTAGTTTTTGTTTTTTGAGTATTGAAACGTCTTTTCTATCCATGAGGGCAACTTGAGTTTCTACCTTATTGGGTGATATCCTGTGTCCTATATGAATAGAGTATGCTTTAATTTTCTGGGTGCTATTCTATATGTTTGGTTCAGTTTATGCCAGTGCCGAAAAGCGTATGGCATGTAGAATGTCTTACTCGATTGGAATTGAATATTGACACAATAAGACAATATCTAAATAATAATTAAAAAAAGTAAAAGATTGATATACATTGAGACAGTTATAATTCTTCTATGAGTTCCTACTTGATCGACCAACCAAATCTCAGTTATGTCAACACAAGTAAACATAGATCTTTCAAATTTCAAACTCTCAGTTTATGCCCTTGCTCTATAATCGTACCAGTTTCTCATGAATTTGCTTCATAATAGTTCACGATTTCGGACTATTGATCGTTATGCTAGTCCCCAAGAATCTATGTCCAGACAGAGCGGATCCTGATTTTAACAGCACCCGGCACTCTTTCGGCTAACATGCACTTAATATGTCTCTTCCGCTATTAGAAGATTTATATGAACTAAATGCATCGAAACCAAAAATATGTTATTAGCTATGCGGCGTAGTCAAATTACAGGGGAGTTCATACGATTTACGTATTTCTTTCGCGGGCGTTGAGAAGCTTTAATCCTGTCGATAGTCTATTGCCCGGTCGCACCAAACGAGGCGTTATGAGCATCTTATAACAAAACTTCTAAAAATATCCGAGAATTTAGAAATCAATTAGACCTCATACAAGAATCTGGCGTTTTACTACCTAATCTACAATTTTTCATATTCTGGGTCCGACTACTCATACTGAAATTGAGAATCCAATCATTATGCTCCTCAACCTACCATCTACGCAAAATATATCTATGAAACGAACATCAATACAAAGAACCGAGCTATCGTCCCACGAATTAGTTAAATTAGCGAAGGATTCGTTTATTTATACAAAAAAACAAGGGTAAGTCAATCTTCTAGATTCATTCCCGTAATGTGAAAGACTATACAAATCAAAATGGTGAGAGGGAAGATATAAGATAGCATACGGGTCGTTAGGTCCTTGGGCTCTATGCAAACAGCGATATTCATAACTTTAGCTTTGAGTACCAAGTAATAGAGACTTTACAAATAAACCTGATTATTGCATGTCCATTCTGTTTCATTTATATGTAGGATGTTTATAATTATTGGGTTTGCATGTTATCCGAATGCCTATATTTAGCACCGGGGCGCTGTTAGCTTAGGTTAATCATCTTACAGGAACAAGAGTATGTATCGAGCCACCAGAAAAGCTATGTATAAAAGTATTTGTCCTTAAGAGGAATTCCTTAGAATCCGTCCGTTTTTCTTGGGTTTGAAATTGGCATTTCAAGTAAATGAATCTGTATGATATGTGGGTAATCTGCTTATTAATCATCGCGTTTGATATATCCTATAATCTTACTGCCGCGAAAGTTGGAAGGTGCCCGTGCGTAATGATTATATTGCTCCCCATTTTTATGATAACAGTATATGCCATTTGATATAAGAAAAACAACCTCATGCTACAACTTCCGTATTCAATGAGTCTCTGTCTCTTAATAGATCAAGGATGATGAGAAAAGTCTCATCAGAGTGATATAATATTGATATAATTTAAAAAACTATAAAATATAATATTAAAACAAAAAACAATACCTATTATAGATTTCGTTGACTTCTCCAAATTGAAGAATTTTATTAGGACAGCTGAACTCAAACTAATATAATAAGAATAAGAAATTAGGCTGAACTAAGTTTGCATCACTGAACTTGTGTACCGCTTACACCCTTAAATAAACTATATAATAATCCCATAGGAGGAATGAAGAAATAAAAATGAAAGAAAATACAATATCATCGAAAGAAAGAGAGTTCGAATTCTATTATTGTACTCAGCATCTGAGATGGGAATTGATTATTCCACCCTCTAGACTAGATCTTAGACTAAGATTTAAAGTCCTTAAACAATTATCAGGTAAGATAACCAATTTGCATTTACACCTTCAATAGTTATATTAAAGTATTAACATTCTTTTGACCGCCGAGAAACACCATATCGAACAAATAATAAATAGAAGAAAGAACTCTAATTGTTTCTTTTACATCATCTTACATAACATAGTTCTTTACTCAAAAAAAAGACTAGATTCTCCATTGACACCTAATGCCATAATTATTTGATCATGATGTATACTATTTAGTATATATGTTGATCAGATCATTAATTTTAAGGAGAATAGTTAGTTCATACACAAAGTAATTCATGTTGCCAGTGAACCAGATTAATGGTGACTACGAGGATTTCAGTCCTCTGCTTCTACCATGCTGAGCTATCCCGACCAAGCCAACGTGTCATCTTTTTTATTTTACTCAGACTTTGGGTCTATGTACAAGTAAAAAAACAAAAAAGACGACAAGTTTATCTATAATGAACATCCTATATCATAACTTGGAATGATTTTCTATCTTTTGTTTTCTCAAAAATGTTTACTTATGATATGAATTGTCTAATATCTATCACAGCTTCTGTGAAAATACAAACTAAAAAAAATTAATTGGCAGCCCGAATACACGTTTGTGACAAGAACGTACCTGAATGGTTATGTAAAAAGAAAATAAACGAATTGTGAACCAAACGAAAAGAAGAAAAATATAGAGAAATTTAGGGAGTCGAACGAGCCCCTTTTTTGTTTGGGTGATAAGAGGACGGAACCCTCACGCATTTCAAAAGTCGAACGTTGATTTTTTCCTCTTACTATTCAATTCACATTGTTGTCAGGATGATGACCATTTACAATGGGACTCTATCTTCTATTCTGTCCCGATTATATCAATCTATTCGTTATCTAGATTATGAGGACTGGTGCTTATAATAATGTATCTCTGATCCTTTCGTTAACGGATCTATTCAAAAAAGCTATTTTTATGTATCCCCTCTTTATATTAAATTATCAAAAACAAAATCGGATCCTACATCATTGATATATATTCAGTTATGTGATATACGATATTTATATTAGGCTTATCCTTTTATTATCTTTTCTGTCATTATTGTTTATTTTGACAGCAGATTCCTTATTACTAATAGAAAGCATCAACTCCATTCATGTAGAACACTTCCATGGTCTCTTGTCTATCCTTATACCCTTTTTTTTTCTTTCATCTGCTTTAATAACTTTTTGTTTGTTTTTCGTAGATAACATCGATTGGTCCCAGGTACCCATTTATTCCAGTCTCCCTGAATTTAGAAAGTTATCACTTCTAAAATTCCATACCAAGGCTCAACCATTAGAATCTCGATTTAGGCGCCACCAATTTCCGCCAACTATCCCCTGCTCTCCCTGTGTTTGAGTAAGATCTCGATATGCCATTCTCTGTTTTACTTTTCTTTTTTTTTTATTCTACTGAACTAATCTAAGGTATTAAATACTGATTCTCAAAACTTTAATTCCTCTATAACCGAATTTCCTATAAAAAAAAGGTTTCCTCTTCTGATTATGCGTTCTCTATCTTTCGTTTCTCATTTCCTATCGATACTCAATTTGTATGTATATACAGAAACGAATTCGTATTATCATTTCTGTGATCACGCAATTACAAGATAATGTATATCTACCATCACTTTATTATATTATCCCTCCTTTTCTCTCTCATGTTCTCGGACAATGGCGAAACTCGATAACGTTCAATTCTTCGCTTATTCATTATTGAACTTATGAATAACATTAAGAATGAAAAGATGATCAAGCTAATACTAAGATTCTATAGTTACAGAATTCTAGATTATATGCTTCATATACTAATTTCTTTAGTGACGCCCGCCTTAGTCTCAGAGTAAGCATCCATTTGTTACAGTCGAATGCATCGGTTCAACTCCTCATAGCTGTCCTTTCTCGCTATACTATTGATTTTACCTTTTTTTTTTTTTTTACGGTATGATTTTGACTAATGTCTTATTGATAATACAAAAGATGTAGTAATTAAAGGCTTCCCTCCCCATCTTTTTCAATAAGGCAACGTATATTTAGCAACTTCAATTTCTATGATTAGACAAAAGGTAGAGGAGTTCAATTCTTGACTATGAACATCAAGAACAAGGACAAGAAATGGGATCTTCTTTCTGGTACTTTTCATATAGCATATATCGTGATTATTTACATCCACAACGTCCCGGAATTTTATACAACCACATCTCCATTATCTCTCAGTTGAGATTAAAACCTACAGTTTAGATTTTTCGCGATTTATCACATATTTATTTCTTTAGGTACTTGTCAATTTTAATTATGACCCAATTCGAATAAAAAAATATCAAATAGGAAATCAGAGAGTTCTTTGGACTTCACGTATGCAGAGGCCTGTTCAACGAAATTATAACGACCGTTCGTTGCGGCTTGTACCGTGGACTACGTAGTAAAAACCGACTAGCCGCGCGCGTCATTCTTATATATAATCATCGGCGATCGGATAAAAAAATCTCACAAAATATCGATTATTCGTTTAGAAAGTAAAAACATGATATAAGTTTGCGTTTCTGTTATATCTTAGGCAGAACTGGACACATTACCTTAAATTACTGTTCGGATGCTCGCTTACGCAGAAGCCAAACGATTACTACAGTCAAGTCCTTTCTACCCCCTACATTTCCGACTTAAATGCGTTTAAAACATCTAGAGGGTCTATGGCGTCAACTTATATTCCTTCAGCCCTCCAATTATTATACCACATGGCATAGTTCTTACTGTTCGAGATGGTCCTGCTGTGTTTTGTAGTTAATATACCAAGTTTTTCATCATGCGCTTGCAAACCCAGAGATTGATCTATCTACTCATCATATGGCGTCTCAATCTCTCACATAACAAAAATCTAGAACTATATTCCAAAATTATCTTGAGTTCATTCCCCAGTAGAGAGTTGTCAAACCAATTTGTACTCGTTTCATCCCATTTCCAATATCTGCAAGACATGGTCAATCAAAATACATAGATAATACAATGGCGTCGGCTTGATAATTATTAAATAAGATTGTAGTCGTTTAGAATACTTATGCTCGTTCTTACTTTGAAATTCCTAACTAAAATAACAAGACTAAATGATAACAGAGGATTGTCGGACAATTTTCCCCTTAGTTGCCATTATAATAATTTATAGAAGTAAAGATATCCAATATAAGGGGTAAATTGACAATTTTTTTTCCCTTTCATATAATCATAGAATGATAGATCATGTCTCATTCCCTTGTTCTTTTTCCAGTTATTTTCTTTACCCGAAGAAATTATAGGAGATGAAAATCTATATCAAGTTATAAGTCAACGTTACATAAGATTATTTTATGCCTTAGGTGATTGATACATGCGATGTAATTGATAAATATGTGAAGACAAAGAGAGTATTTCTAGACCCTCGTTAAACATAAGCCCTCATATCAGTGCTCCAGGCTACGCCTTGAGAACCACATCGCGCCATCTCTTCAACATATATGATTTCATGCCCCGAAACCGAGGTGATGCGATTCATATTCGCTATCAGACGTTGTATATGGTTCACACGTACAATCAATTCTAACTTAAAAAAAAAAATAGAACTTTTAATCAAATAAGACCTGTTCTTCGTGCGGATAAAAGAAATTTTTTTTACTTTGTTTTGTGAAATGTGAAAAACTCTGTTATTAACATTAACACACCCACATCGATTTAGTAAAAACAAAAAGATCCATTCATGGTCGTACGAATGCGCCTTTCCCGCTTTTCTCATGTATCTATATCGGCTTAAATCAATTTACTCATGTAATGAACCCTAAGGATCGGGTCCATCTTTTTTTTCTATGAGTAAGTTATTATCTTATTCGTAGCTTCGACGATATACTATTGCTGGATGTTTTCTCTGACGACTGTAGGGGTAATTAAAAACATTATAAAAGCTTGCACCTTCATACCTGTAGCCTAGATCCCCGTATAACTTATAATTTTATTGATAGACCTTTCAATTGTAGCCATATATCTTATTACGAATTAGATTCCGACAACCTTTGAAAAAAGATCGCATTACTATCTACAGAGATGGTTGTGAATTGATTTTATTTACCTCTCAATCTTAGGAAAAAAGAACGCGATTAGTCGCGGCATGAAAAATCTTAAGAATAACTCTCACGACTGTGAAGATGAACAGTTTTATCTTATAAATAAAAGCAATTCCTTCTTGTCGTGTAGCCTCCGATTAATGCACCTCATCATGCTGAATTGTCGATTGCTAAGCATTGAGCTAATGATAGTGTTATACATGTTATGGTTTCTATATCTCAGATTAAACCTACTCCACTGATTACCAATAGCACGCATATGAGGAAATAAGGCACTAATCGGCCTAGGAGTATCAACAACACACGAAAACCTTGTTAGTAATTTATCGTTTTCCTTATGGGATACAGGTACTAAGAAAGTGTGGTTGGACAACAACAATCCATATCTGTTTCGTACTTTGGATCAACCCGTTATAACTCATCTACAGAGACTGTTAATACCTAATTCCTATGACAAGAGAACGGTGCATTGACAAGATAAATTGTTGAGTCAATTGCAACATTTATCGAATACCAAACTATGCATGCTGTTAAGAAAAGATCTTTGCGGAAGAGTTGTGCTAGAGATTTCTAATACAAAACACTAGCTCCCGCTCAGTTTTCAGAATGAGAAAATTTCACTCTTTCTGATTCTAGCTGATTCTCATTATGCATCAAAATACACAATAAAGAGGAGCATCGTATCAGATGAAATCTCACGTACGTACTTGAACGGATATTTTTGAAACAAGGACGAGCCTCGTAAACGATGGCTGCCTTTCCAATCGAAAAATATGCGAGCCTTTACAGAATTATATGAACTATCGACTAGAAATGATCCCTATGACCTCAATATAACGACTCATTTATAATAAGTCTTATTCACACAATATAAGATGAGAACACACAAAAAGCTTGGTAATAATTATATGCGCACTAGCAACAACCCCTTGTTCTTACCACAAGCTTTTAATTATATGCCGTGATCCGCTCAGTACGTGCGACTATCTCCACTATCCAGAAAGAAAAAGAATAGAGCAAATTCTACTAACATAAAAAAAAAATATGTTTCCTCATACACACTCTCGTCCAATCATCATTTCTATCGCTTAGCCAACAGAAAAAACTTATAGAAGTCGAAATCATGAAAAATATGCCTAGAAGTTTCTCTGATAAATGATCTTATAATGATAGAGAGCCCCGAAAGATCAATTTAGCTAATTTCTGACCAGTAGACAGCTACCTACAGTGAATACACGTAGCGCTGTGTCGTCTTATGTAATCTCAATATTAAGACAAAGTTAGGAATAATTAGTTAACAGATCCGATCCTAAAGACTGAGCCGGGGTGGCAGTCAGATCCCATAAGATAGGATAAGTCTTTTCTAGGAGAGAAGCTTTCAAATTCGAATCTATATAAAAATTTAACAGAAATCGATATAACCTTTCAGAAAGAATTCAACGATAGTCTAGAATGCCTATAATTTGTTGTATTCTTGAATGGAAGAAAAGTAAAACTAGACATTATAATCAAATCAAAATTCCAAGTTTTGAAATCTCATAAAATACCCTCTTTGTTAAATCTCAGAACAAAAATAGGCACCAAAATTAACTGTGCCGGATAAGCCGTATGAG
>JBAPLK010000223.1:5000-10000 GCA_037832385.1 Rhizophora apiculata
AGTAGTCCGTCGAACTATCGCCGATAGAGGGCATCGTTCAAGTATACGATTTTTGAACCCATCAGGGTTTCGCAGTCAACCATTTGATAGCCCTGTTCCTGAATATACAGAAAGGGCTTCGATGAGCCCTAGATGTAAAGGGCTTTTTCCCTTCTAAGCAATTAAAAGAGCGCGGAATTTGACCTCCCTCAAATGGATGGATCTAGGATTGATTGTGGAACCGAGCAGAGAGAACCCGGGGCGGGCAGGAAGATACGCTAGGCGGAGTAGTAGCTCTGGAGCAGGTTCTTCGACTGGATCAATGCATGTATGAATCCTAAAAAAATCCGAAGTCTAGAAAAAACTTGGGTTATGGTAGGAAAGGCGGTCACAGGAAGAAATGCCTTACCAATGAATAGATTAGTCTACTAACGTCAACAATCTCTTTCTTCATATACGATACCGCCCGGTTTGATATCCGAAACAATAGATATGACACAAGAAAGAAAGATAGATATTCCCATGGTAGAAATAGGACAGTTGCACTAAGGAAGAGAGCTAGGGATTTGATAAAGGTGATAAGACAGGGTTCCAAACCTGCCTTAGTCTCAGGTTGAGAAGCCCTTGGATAGATCCTTGCATAGTCTATTCCTGTTCGAGTAGCTAGAATCTCGGTCGGCCTAGTCTTCTCTGTAAGTGCGCCGGTAACCTTTGGCTAATAGCTAGCCTAAGACAAGAGGCAATAAAGCAGAGCTAGCGAAGGGGGACCAAAAGCAGGAGCTTTTTAAGCGCGCTCTGAAACAAAGGAGGCAGATACGTGAATGAAGTGAGATCTTGGAACAAAGGCAATGGGCGTAGGGTTTGATCCTTCGCACCGAAAGGACCCGACCCGGGAAAGAGCCCCTTTTATTTTAAGTTAAGGAGCGCGCGGGAATCAATTCTAAGGTAAGCCATTCCCGAGGAAGACTTCCTGCAGTATGGAAGCTGCTACGTGGAAAAAGTCCATAGGCCATAGGTGAGATGAAGAAAAAAGAAGGCTCTTCTGGTCGAATAAGAGAGACTTTTGCTTCAAAGGAAGAGCGGTGGGTGGGGTAGGAAGGAGGGTCGAGAATAGGTTTATTCTTTAAAAAAAGGTACATGTTTCAGGCCTTTAGAAAGGCAGGGCAGTTTAACATGGGAAGAGTACCGTACCACAAACCTATTAATTAAAGTAGAAAGTAAAAACGAAATGGTATGAGGAACCGTTTTCTCCTCCGGATAAGCCTCGGGAACTTGGTTGAATAGTACATTCAATTAAGGAATTTTTCTCCATGAGTTAATATTAATAGCAGTTACTATCTTAGTGTTAGTTTGGGACTTCTGCTTGTTTGTTGGGAATCCTAATTTTAGAGATATATCGAGCCTAGGAGCAGGCGCGCTCTTGTGTTGATTGCTGTTTATTATATAAAGTTAGTTAAGGTGTGAAGGTTGCTTCTGCTGCGTTAAATATCGTGCGTGGTAGAAGCTTTTTGTTTAGTTGATTCGGAAGCGGAGTCAGAGTACCGCCCGACAATCTGTCTTCGAAACCGCTCTAAGTTCTTTTCTTTGCCAAGCGGCTTTGAAAAAGGCCTCGTATAAGGGCTAAGAGAAGACGGGAAGGAAGATCACTAATACCAGTTAGCGCTATGGACAGATTCCCAGACCTCAAAGGGAGGCTTGCCTTTTTTTTTGAGTTTAAGTTATATACTGGCCGTTTGGGCCTTAGCATAGGCCTACAAGACTGGCTAATTTCAAGGACTTGGTACACTGGCTCACTTTCGTGGAAAGCGCTCTCGGATGGCATTATCTAGAAAACTATTCCCATGAGGTGAAAGTTTCGAGGGCCGGGTCACTCGAATCCAGGCAGACGTATACCTTAGTTGCTGCGACGGTAATGTCAGTTGCACTTTCATCATGGCGAGAGTGGAAATTAGCTCCGTTTTTGGTCTCCTATCTATAGACGTGTGCTTTCATGTCTGTCGCCGGGCCGATATTTAGGTTGTGGCCAGCCACCTTTGTAGCTCCTGTATAGTTGTGATCCCCGCATCCCTCTTCGACCTCATTGAATAGCGTGTCCCATTTGTTCGTGGAGCCTTAGTGGGAAAAGAGGATAGGCGGGACAGACTCTGACTCGTACAGCCCACTGGTCCAGGGCATGGAGCATACTATTTTTACAACCAGCGGAAAGAAGTTAGCCGGCTAGCGCACTTCGGTCACTCAAGGTAGCCCCCTATCGAACGCATCTCTCAGATAGACTTTTTTTCCCTGTAGGTGTAGTAAAGTAAGTAGTCGGCCTAACCTTCGGTTCCCGTAACCAAGTTTTCTTTTTGACTCCTTTATGTCTTTTTTCTTATTTAATCCATACTTTTTTAGAAGTGTAGAGCCATAGGGGGCCCCAGCAGAGAAAACAGTAAGGATAACGAGCGCTCCGCCCGTCAAGCGGGCGGCAAGAGCAGCGGGCAAGTGCTTGGTAGGCCAACAGCCGGCATTGCAAGAAAAAAGAGAGCCTCCGCCCGTTTGAGTCGTTGCGAGACGGAAAGCGTACCGGCAGTTTGAGTCGCGAAAGGGCCGCTATATAAATAATAGATATATATATATCTAGAAACAATAAGATAATCATTTTATTTATCTAATTGTTCATTCCTGGGAAGAGGAAGAAGCAGATAGAGCAAAGGCCTCCCCTTTTCTTTCCGTCCGCTCTTCCGAAGTGAGCGAATTGCATGTAGAGATCCATAGGGGCTTATAGTTTAATTGGTTGAAACGTACCGCTCATAACGGTGATATTGTAGGTTCGAGCCCTACTAAGCCTACCGCCCCTTCTCTTCACCCGATACAAGGCAGTCGAAGTCCCCGCCACCCTGCAGATCTCAATGACGATTTTCTCAGGGTGATTAGAGACCTCATTTCTGTGCATGACCGGGTGATCCTAGTGTTGATTGAGACTAGAATAAGTGGTGATAGGGCTGATGAGGTGTCTCGAAGGATTGGGTTCTCTAGTTCGACGCGAATGGAAGCTCAAGGGTTTAGTGGAGGCATATGGGTCTTTTGGAGGACTGAGCGTTTTTAGGTTCAAATTTTCTCTAAAGACTCTCAGTGTGTGAACTTGTTCATTGAAAATATTAAGAGTGAGCATTGGATTTTCTCGGCGGTATATGCTAGCCCAATCCCTGCAAGACGAGAGTACTTATGGGAGGCGCTCTATCAGCTCACGAAGATACATAATAGGCCATGGCTGGTAGCAGGAGATTTGAATGCCTAGAAGTTGGCCTCGGAGAAAAGTGGGAGTTCCAATAAGGTGTACCGTAAGTGTGCTCGATTTGCTAGATGGATTGATGATTGCGAGCTTATTGATCTAGGTTTTTCTGGACCAAAATTGACATGGTCAAGAGAGTATGGTTTGAGAAAGATTAGCATCCGGCTTGATAGGGCGTTAGCGAATGCCTCTTGGAGAAGCTTGTTTCCAGAAGCGACGGTTTCACACCTCCCGAATATCTATTCGGATCATACCCCCTTACTGATTGATTTATTTGGTGCCATTCCTCCTCCAATTTAGGTTTCAAGCAGCGTGATTGACGCATTTGGAATTTCGGCCTTTTGTTCTGGATAGTTGGGAGAATAGTCTGCCTCTCAATGAGACCCTTGCAAGTTTGACAGAAAAAGGAAAGGTGTGGAATAAACAGGTGTATTGAAAAAGAGGAGGATTTTGGCAAGATTGGGTGGTATTCAAAGAGCCCTTTCGGAAAGAAATTCGGTGCACCTTTTCGGATTGGAAAAGAATCTCAAGGCAGAGTATAGAGAAGTGCTCACGCAAGAAGAGATCTTATGGTACCACAAATCCAGGGTGCAATGGATTCAATTTGGTGATTGTAACTCGCAATTTTTTCACACGTCTACTCTCATCCGAAGGAAAAAAGAAATTGGATTGGAAGCTTAAAGGGGGATGATGGAAGTTGGATCACGGATGTCAACCTGTTGAAGAATATGGTTGTTCCATTTTTTCAGAAACTCTATACAGACGAGGGAAATCCAGGTATGCCTGTTAACTTTGTCAATGCTCCGCCCTTGTCTTACTGATGAGCAAATTGCTTCTTTGATGAAGCCAGTGACTCCTAGGGATGTCAAGGATGCGCTTGGAGCATACAAAGCACCTGGAGACGATGGATTTCAGCCATCCCCAAAATTTTGGGATGGAGTTGGTCCCTCTTTGTGTGGTATGGTCTTGAGGGCTTTCCTTGATAAAAGCTTGCCTCAGGGGATCAATCATACTTTGATCAAGTTGATTCCAAAGGTCCCCTTTCCAAAAAGCAGAGAAATTCAGAAGTGACGTCCAAAAGCCCGTGGTCGAAATGCCGCCTCCACGAGAAGGAGAAGAAGTGGAAGTTCCCGTTGAGGAGCCCAAGATGCGGGAGTACGGGAGAAGGGACCCAGACCTAATTAGAGCCGCTTTGCAGGCCCGAGTGCAAGACGAAATCGCTCAAAAGGGGAGCGCGATCCGAAGGGTCGTGGAAGAATTATTCGAGGCGGAAAAAGCGGAATTTAGCCCGCTCGGATTTAGATTTCCGCAAGTTGGACCAGTTTGTGGACAAAATAATCGGACAAGATGCCTATCGCTTTGATCCCCCTACTCTTGAAAACAAGCATAAATCTTTTTCCCGGCTCTTAACCCAACTGAGTAAGGAGGATAGCTCCATAAACTATCAGATGAAACGCGATATTGAACGCAATCTTCTCGATTTCATTGTCCAAGAATGAGGAAGAAGCTTCTTTCAATATCGTGTTGCCCCAGGCCAGGGAACCCCCTCTTTCTAAAAAAGGTTGCGGGATGGGCTTCTTTCTTTTTTTTTTCCGCCCAAGCCCCAAAATATGATGAGAAGAAGAGGGGCCGCCCTCTTTTCTTTTTCGCACCAATCCTTATGTCCTTTCCCTTGGGCAGTGGCTTACTGGCTCTATGAGCTCTTGGGCCTAGCTTTTTCGCTCCATTCTCTTACTCATTATCCGAAAGA
>JBAPLK010000223.1:20000-60000 GCA_037832385.1 Rhizophora apiculata
ACTCAATAAATAATTGAATTTAGAGAGGGGGTCCTAAACTAAAAAGGAGTCCATGACCCCTTTTTTGAGCGTATAAGGAGAGGTCGAATTTCAAACTTTTCTCTCGAGTATACCCATTACCAAAAAATGGACGTCACTTTGGGACACATGCGGATAGCCGCCCCGCGTGGCTAAAAGTAAGCCAAAAGAGCTTCAACTTTTTTTTTGAGTTCCACTGAGAGACTCGAGTCTT
The DNA here is from genome assembly GCA_037832385.1 of Rhizophora apiculata. Taxonomy (NCBI): domain Eukaryota; kingdom Viridiplantae; phylum Streptophyta; class Magnoliopsida; order Malpighiales; family Rhizophoraceae; genus Rhizophora; species Rhizophora apiculata. The sequence continues at coordinate 20,233 of JBAPLK010000223.1, forward strand.
ATAAAAGACGCCACTCTACGGGGGAAGTCCTCGGGGCGAGTCCTTGCGAGTTCATCCCAAACAAAGCGAACCCCTTCCGGGTCTTGGTCGAGAAGATGCAGATAAAACGCCAATAGCCTGATGTCAGCTTCTACGGCATAAGCTTGAAAGAAGAGAGCTATCAACGCTAATAATAATAAGAATTTCATAAGAAAATCCAATAAAAAAAAAAGTATAGATGAAATTTTGAACAGTCATTTCAATCTTTTTCTTCTAATTCTATTCTAAGAAAGAAAAATCCCGAAAAATCCTCCGGTACTTCGATCGGTTTGAGAACGTGTGGAGGGAAGAACCAGCACGGCCGGGGATTTGCTGCATTCCGCCATAACTTCGAGAATGAATGAATTTGTTTTGTCGAAAGCTGCGCCCGCGCACTCGATGCTTTTCTCCTGGAGATGAAGGCCCGTACTCCCTGTGCCGAGGAGTCCCAGAAGCGTAACGTAAGGATCTAATTTCTTGCTCTTTTTTTCGATTGATCTTTGATACATTTTTTGTATCTCTCAGTTGGTGCGCTGCAACTGAGCCACTGCTCTTCAGGGCACTTAGGTGGACAATTCCTAAACCCAGTTTCTGGGGGGCAACCATGGGAACGAGACTCAGTCCCCCCTTACTCTAGCCTTCCTTTTCGAAGATGAGAGCAGAAGAACTTCGTAACGGCGGAGAAGGGTTTCGCCTCGAATCCAAACGATTTCTTGTTTTTCTTCTCTTAAGATATTTATAGTTAGAACTTGATCGAGGTTTTTTTTTGACTCCGAAACATAAAGTAACAAGACCCGCCGACTATGAACCAACAAAAAGAAGAATGCCTTTTTTTTCTCTTGTTCGAGTTCTTCCTTGATGACCGGAACACTGTTATAGAGCCAATCGGTATACCTTTTTGGCTTTTTAAACCCCGCATCCAGCAGCTGCTCGATCTCCTTTTTAACTGAGAAGGCTGCTTGAATGGCCTGAAACCCTCCTTTTATTTTATCGGAAGTTGATGCTTTACTAATCTAGTCCAGGCATCTCAGAGTAGTCCCAAGCGAAAGAGTCCCAATACTCGTGAAGTATGTTCATGACTGCATCGGCCATCTCTGGTGACAAGTTCTTTCTTATGTATGTCGGCCGAGGTTCATCTTCCGTGCCCAGGTTGACTTCTAACAGCTCGTCTTGGACGTCGGCCCTCAGGTCGTCGAGCTTAGCAGGAGCCGGCTGGGGGTCTTCGAGTTTGAATTCCTTATACCGGTCATCAGATGGACCGGCCTATGTCGGCAGAATTTTTCTGCCAATACCCCAAGAAAGGACTACCCATGAAAAAGATCGCTTTGGGTGCAGACGCCGATCGGCCGATCTGGCCGAACGACTTGTCTTGAGTGAATCTGCCTATCCCCGTCAGCATAGTAGTATGCATCTGAATAGACTTCTGCCGCATGGGAAGCGTACTGAAACGGCCGTGGGGGCGGCACAAAAGGAGAGGGCACCAAAAGATAGAGACAAAACAGATGCCATTGGAAAGGCATAAGCCCTAGCATCAGCTCTTTTGCCGACTCGTTCGAAGAAGCAGGTGAAGGACAAGGGTTTTATCCCTATGGAGAGGGGAATGAAACCAACCTTTACGACTACTTTCTTTTTTATTGGGTCAATCAATTGAAGCATTTTTTGTGTGGGAGCTCGAGGATAATGATGGTGATGGATTCAAGAAGGAGGGGGTAAGCACACGGAATTGCGTGTATATAAGATAAGAGAAATTGCGTGGTTAAGCCGGCAAGCGAACAAAAAAGCCTTTTCCTTTTTTCGTTTTGGAGGGACGAGACTGATTCTGAAGCCGTTACCAGCAAGCAAAAAGTTGTGGTGTGGATGGGAGATTTCTTACGAGAAGATGATCCAGCACTCGAAAAACTAACAGAAAAAAGGGGGAATCAGAAAGACGTCAAGAAAAGGGCGGTGGTTACAATCAAGTGGAAAGACTCCAGGAAGCGAGAGAGGGTGGCTGAAATATCCACTGAAGCATAAGCCTTATAATAAATAAAAAGGCGTAGGATTCCTTTTCGACGGTGGGTGGTAACCATAAGTCGAAAAAGGCGCATCAGAAACAAGAGGTCCTTTTCAACAACATAGGAAAAAACGGATTCAAGTCAAGTGTAGTAAGGGGGAAGACCTTGATCAGAGAAGGAAGAAAGAGAGAATTGTTTTGTTCCTGAGTCATGCCCTCAGGGAATTAGTCAGGAGTCTTACAATTAGTTAAAGTAGTTCCCACTCGTGTTTGAATTCATGTTTTCAGTCTCAGCTGTAGTAGACCCTTATCTCATAATATGAGTTGATAGTAGAAGGAAGTCTCCTCTAGGTGGGTCCACTCTTTGTCTTCTTTCAATGCTTTTGGAATTTAGCACAGTGAGAAGCTGCTTTTTCTCTGTTTAGCTATCCCTAACACACTACACCAACCGAACCATCTCACACCGAACTGTATAACCTAGATCTGAGCTCTCTGGATCAGTCCAGTTCAGTCAGCCGGTAGTGGAATCAGAGTCTCATTGATCAGTCATTCCAATCCTGGATTGAACTGAACGTACTTAGCTTGAGAAAGACCTTCTTTGTCGCCTACCTATAGCTATAACAGTGTTATAGAAGTCCTAACCAATAGTAAGAGTAGTGCTAAGCGAATGCCCGCATTGATTGACTTCAGCAGTACCCACCTTAAGTCGACTAACTGTACTAAATTGAATATATAAATAAGTGCTCTCCGCTCTTCTAGTAAGCGGTTGGAGCTAGGACTTTACTGCTATCAGAGTTAGAAAACAGGTATTCCCCTCTCCCTTACTTCGGGGATAGTGCCCCATACCAACATTAAAAGATAACCTGAGATAAGGTATGGAAGCAGTCTGATTATTTCCACTTGAATCGACTTAAGTCTTTCTCTCCTCGTACAGGCTCGTCTCTAGTAAAGAGGAAAGGATCTCTCCTTACCCTATTGTAGGAAAAAGAACTTTCCCCATGTGCTACAAAACAAACTTCTCTAAGCACTCAAACCAAAGCTTAAATAAGAAATGGAAGAAGCTATATTGCAGATCACTTTTCAATTTATCTAAAGTTCAGCCCTTGGACTTGGTTCTATCAGCTATGGAGTCTTCCTCTGGGTCTTCTCGTTTCTAGTACAGAGAAAATCGCAGGATCTCCTTATGTATGAGCTGATGAGCTATATCTCCTGGACAAAACACTTCTCAAACCTGATTTCCGGAATGGCAGCAATCGACTTATTTCTGTGTTACAGCTCTCTTGTAGTACCCCCTACTTGATACGCTAAAAGAAAAGACTGCTTTCATCACTAGTACAAACAAGTATTGTTAAAACACACGTTCTTTCTACGAAAAAAGATTAAGAAGCAAGTGTGCATCCGTGGCTAATAAGGCTTAAGTAAGGACTCAGTTACGATATTTTCCCGGCAGCAAGCACGATAAATAAACTTATTTCACGAATGTTTACCTCTTTTTTATTTCCTCCACCGACTGTGGTTCAATTCAAGTAAGTAAAGGATTGAGCAAGTGAACTGACAGAAAAGCAAATCATACCGCTTGGATTGCTTTGTAAGCAATAAAAGAGATGCGCCTTACTAGGAGCTAAAGGTAGCATTCCCTTAGATAGGCTGTCTACGGAAATTTCTCTGTAGCAAGAAGCCCTGTGAAAGCCATCTCATGGGTGATTGGCCTAGGCCGGGAACAGCACCACAGCGGGAACTACCCTACCCGCCGGTATCAGGCCATTAGTGATATGGGCAAAACTCCTATCGTTACAGCTGCCGAACTACGTCAATTCCGTTTCCGTATATTTCTTTCTCCCTTGTCTCTCTTCTTTAGTTAATGATGAAGCAACTATCCCTAAATAAAAAGTATTCCATTCAAGCATCTATTTTTTTCTGTTTAAAAAATTGCTTATGTAAAGATGTGTTGATCTTCCTTTCTTCTCTTTTCTTCTAGTAGTTAGCCTGGATCGAGAAAGCTACGCCCAATAGAGCTTAGCCATGTGTAGGCCGAAATGGTCTCGCGAAGCCGGTCAACGTTAGCCTAAGAGCAAGTCAAAAACTAAGCGCGAGAAGTTTTTTGAAGGTATATTTTCTCAAATCATACTTTAGGTTAGTGTGGCGCGTTTTAATCAGGCTTCAACCACCCCAGGCTTCGCCCTAATCCCCGTCGTTGGTTTCGAGATTCGTCTAGCCAAATGGATTCGATGAATCATTCTAGAACGAATTTAGCTTCGGTGTATGACAAATTGGCTTGTGATTCCCCTTCTTCGACGAAGGCGTACACGTGCGATAGGGGAAAATGAAGAGGAAGGCGCTAGATTAACGGAAAGCGGCACCGAACATAGCTTTCATTCTGGTTCCTGAACGGGAGGTACGCGGGGCCCCTGGCACATAGCTATTTTTGAATCCTTCCGGCCTGGGATAACCTGTAGGTTGGCCGGTATAATGGAGCCTCTCTCGGGGTTCTGCGATAACGGACACCTGCCCGTCGCGAAGCGGGCGAACAAAGGATTTTGTGCTAGCAAGGATGCGTGCTAGTAGGTGAACGTATCACCAGCCAAGCTAGCCACTTGGAATAATAGGGGAAAAAATCCCCGAGCATCTGGGCCTTTCGAACCGACTTCCGAGTTGCTCCTTAGGTACTGAGTAGCAATAAAGGGGTGGGTTTTTGAGTGTTGGGTTTTTACTTCGGGGTCCCGGATTTACCGACCCGGTAAAGACACTGTTCACTGTTAGGTTTGAGCTTGAGTCCAAGTAGTATCTATCGCTACTTATTCCCATGGTTCTTTGCTAATTAGTTTCAAAAGCTTTTGTTAGCTTAGTAGTAAGTTTACGGCGAGGAGCCAACTGGTTGTTGGACCAACCTATGGTGTGTTCCGGCGAAGCGCCGGGTTGTTGGTAAGGAGCGTGAGCGGGCGGGGAGCTCACACAAGTAAGTTCAGGATCCCCTTTGGCCTTTCTGAAGTGTGGCCCACACACGGCCAGTGGGAAAAGAAAAGGTAGGGGGGAGAATTCCATTATACCTTCTAATCGAATTCTAAACCGGCGCTAAGCTGCTGGATGCTTCTGATCAATAGAACAGGAAGAGGAGTCAGCCAAAAAGAAAGACCACCAAAAGTAACGACCACCAAGATACGCATAGTGATTCGATCTTTTGATCACCCATTTTTGGAAAACCATTTTTGGGGGCTTCCGCCTTACACACGGAAGATTGGATTGCCTGAATCACGAGTCTTATATACTGTGTTACGATCACCTCATATTGATAAAAAGTCCAGAGAACCATTTGAAATGGAAAAAAAAAAAAAATATCTGGTCATAAAAACAGAAAGGCATGAATTGCGCAAGAAGTTCTTTCGGTTAAAACGACAACGTATATTTGGAGCTCAATATGAAATCCTATTTTCTTACAAGACCCGTTCGGATAAGGGAAAACTCAAGAAATTGCTTTGAAGTAAGATCCTTGCTTAAGTCTTAGTTGCTAGCGTACTTCTTTGTGGAACTCCTTTATTTTTCCGCTTTTCATTCCTCATGCACTGATAAGTAGCAAGGGAGACATAGATGCTGACTTTGCCGGGTATGCTTTATTAGGAGATTAGGCCGAATAAGAGAAAATAGCAAGTGCTTGAGAATCAGCTGTTGTTGGAGTATCATAGAATAAAGAAAATCCCCCTAATTCAAAAAAATAGAAGGGTTCGTTCGCCTTTCAGCTTCTTTTCTAGTCTTAGTTAGGGTCTAATACCCAGGTAGAATAAAAGAAAAAGTAAGAGAAGAAGAGAATTAACCCGAAGAAGGGAAGGAAAAGGATAACCTTTCAAGGCGTCTTCTTAGCTTTCAAGAGGCCTTTCAGCATCAAAATACGAGATCCAATGGTCGAAGCATCCCTATGCAGAGGGACTTTCATCGGCTTGAGGGATATAGAAAGCTTCTTCTTAAAATTGTTCGACTATTGATGAACTTCCTTCACCACCAGCATTGCTTTCATTGATTGCTATTCTATTCTAACCTCTTTATCTGCACCTGAACCAGGAAGGAAGCAAGCATGGGATACTCGATTGAGGAAGCCCAAGGGTTATAGCCCGAATAGACCTGCAGTTATGGTACCCCTGCTGGCTGACTGATTGCAGGGAGCGCAGGAAGCTAAGGCTCCATGTTCGGTTCTGGTCAAGAGGGTGGTGGGTAGGTTAAAGCAGTAGAGAAGATAGGGCATCTAAAGAAGCAGAGGCAGAGACGACGGGAAGGGTAGTAAAAGAAGGAACGGGTAGACTCACTTCTGGTGGTTCGAAATCCAAATTCTTCCTTTCTTTCCGGACCTTCTCCACTTTTATTTCCATTCTTCCTTCCACCCGATCTCTCCTTTCCAAAAAAAAAATGGAAATTCAATAGCTCCCTAAGGGGCCCCCCTCTGATAAGGAAAGAAAAGAATATCAATCAAAAATGCCTCAACTGGATAAATTCACTTATTTTACACAATTTTTCTGGTCATGCCTTTTCCTCTTTACTTTCTATATTCCAATATGCAATGATGGAGATGGAGTACTCGGGATCAGCAGAATTCTCAAACTACGAAACCAACTGCTTTCACACCGGGGGAACAAGATCCGGAGCAAGGACCCCAACAGTTTGGAAGATATCTTGAGAAAAGGTTTTAGCACCGGTATATCCTATATGTACTCTTGTTTATTCGAAATATCCCAATGGTGTAAGGCTTTCGACTTATTGAAAAAAAGAAGGAAAATAACTTTGATCTCTTCTTTCGGAGAAATAAGTGGCTCACGAGGAATGGAAAGAAACATTCTATATCTGATCTCGAAGTCCTCATATAGCACTTCTTCTAATCCTGGATGGGGGATCACTTGTAGGAATGACATAATGCTAATCCATGTTCCACACGGCCAAGGAAGCATCGTTTTTTAATCGAAGAACAGGAAACAAGACAAACGCCAAACAAATTAATTAAAGAAGAACTCCCAATATCTTTGATAATCCATCCCAGGACAGTTGGGCGGAAGCCCCAAAAGTTCAAACGCCGATAGAAGCGTAAAAAACGACTTCAGTCCCGCTTTTTTACCATAAAACAGTGAAGTGAAAAAAGCGGGCAGAACCGCATTGATCCAAATTCCTGTCATGCTGGAACAACAACTACTAATTGCTATGAGCCTATGTGTAATTTGTGTAATTTCGACCAGTATTAGTTTATTCTGCCTTAGGAGTCTACTCAGGAAACGGGGAAGGGAAGAGGACCCTTCACTAGAGCTCGATTCGAAGCGACCTAAATTAGATGACGAAACAACATCTTCATCTAATCAAGTTGCTCAAGAACTTGTCCCTGAGCCGGAAGCCCCCCTCTTTATTGACCCGGAAAGTCCCAACTATGAGGACTTTCCTCCCCTAGTAGAGTTAAACCCAGATCTAGGTCTGGATGTCCATGACTTCCTCTATCGGGAATTTTTTTCCCAAATATGGGAACATCGATCTAATTAGAACACTTCCTTCCGCCGGTCTCAGAGAGGGTCAATTTTTTATCAATTAAATGCCCTTTTTGTTAAACCAGTTCCTGTACAGGATTCATTTTTCTCCAAATGTAATTGGATGGGCTTAAAAGGACAAGCAGAGGAAAAATAGAACCTAAACCTAGTTAAGGAAAACTTGGCTTTCAACTCTAATTTCCACTTCCACTCCAAGAGGCTCGCACCCCAAGCCAAATCATTTGAAAGCTTGAATTTCTCGAAGGCTATAAAAGATGGCAGTCAGAGGTACGACTACTGCAATAAAGGGTACTGCGACTCCCACAATTTTGACTTATCCTGTTTGGGGGACAACTGGTACGTAGAAGAAAGGGCTGGATAATAAACATGACAATATATTACTCGGACTCATCCCCTAGACATGTTACCTCTATTTTCGATTTTCATGCTTCATAAGTACTGTATCCGCTGGATTGAAACAGTCTCTTTCCTTTGTGCCTGACCTAACCCTCTAGCTCTTTACTTGCCAGGAGAAGGAAAGCAATTCCAACAACTGAAACTAGCTCGTAAAGTAGAGGATGCAGGGGCTGAAAGGAAAAGACCACTTGATGCAAGTATCGAAATCGAACTAGGAAATCATTTAGTACTTTTGAGAATCAAGCATCTTATTGTAAAAAAGCTTTTTCTAGTAATCCTCCTTTCCTTATAGAAGGGAAAGCATGAATCAATTATGTCAGCCCTCCTTGGCCTTCAATTACAGGAAACTCTGCTCAATGAGTCCTCTTCATTACCATGCTAAAGTACCGAAAAAGACTTTCCACTCACTTCCTGTCATTTGTGATTTCCTTTACCGACACATGCTCAATATTGGGTAGCGCTTCTTATCTGGAAATCCATTCACACTTCAAGCTTAAACTAATAAAGAAATGGCACAGCTGAGTGCTAGAATCTTAGTCGATGGAAGTTAGATTCACTAATTCACTAAATGAATATTCGTTCAATTGAAATCATAACTGTCAAACTCTTTTTTATGAGAACAAAGAGCTAGTATAGGGGCTAGTAACTTTAACTAGATATGGTCTTGCTCTCAGCCCTTTTCCTAGAGATCTGATATGGAGTGTCGAACTCAGATACATATAAAGAGGGGATTGATTCAAAGTGTCTAGGTACCAAGAGTCAATGAAGAGAGGGGCTTGGGGCCCAGCAGACATAAGTCCTTAAACCGGAAAGATCCGATCTACGAATTAAGATGTGCTAATGGCAGCGATATGCCTAACCCTCCTATCCTACTCCTACTGATATCTCAGGATGGACATACTAAGATTAGATGGAATCCTCAGGGCTTGCATTATAGATTCTATATAATAGAATAAGGGCTAACCGCAGTTGCTGGACTAGCACTTAAATTAGCTGTGACAGTATCCGTTGGTGCGAGTGAGCCGCTGCATCGAGAATAGGAACGTGTTCAATTAACTGGTGTCACCACTCTTACTATGAGGGTTTCCGGTGTGATAGAATCAATGGCAGAGAATGCGCTGTGAGGAAGAAAAGGCCTCTTTGGCAACTATTGAATACGGTCTTTGAGAAGGAGCTGCTATTTATTGAAGGAATTACCGGGACGAAGCCAATCACACATTTCTACTTTCGACCAGGTCAAGATATCCACATCTGAGGAAGAGCAGGGATAATCGTAAACTAAGAAGAGAGGACGCAAACACATTCATTTAATTGGACAGCTTTGTTAGCAAGAAGCGGTTAGCGGAACTCAGTTCCACGAGCTACTTCTTTGAAGTCTTTTTCTGGGACTAGAGCTTTTGGGATTGAGCTTGAAGGCTTTGCTTTCACTAAGGGACTGGGATTGATGCCAAGACTAGATTCGAAACTAGAGATTGCTCTGATTCTTATTCAAACCGAAGTGCGCAATAAGGAATGGCGGGATGGATTACTTGCCCATAAAGGCTAGGCGCCTCAGGGAAATGTTAACCACATAGGGATGCCTTCAGTCTCTTCCCAGACCGGTGAGCGTGAAAGCCATGCTATCAAGAAAGAAAACCAGCCCCTCTTATGACTTATGACTATTCATATTATACTCTGCAACTCGGCTTCAAGCCTCTCTTTCAAGTACCAAGTACGGAGTCAGAGGGGCACTGGGAACTCTCACTGTTTGCTTTTTTATCTTCCTTGACCAGATCAAAATGAATCAGTCTTCGCTTTAGCTATGGGAAATTCTCTTAAGCAATTCAGTCAGCTCTGAACTCAATGATTGCAAGTCCAAGATCAGCTGTTCAATGAAACTCTGCCTTGAATTTCAAGAAGGGCATGAAGCTGTGGGATCGAACTCTGGTTTTTCGGGCAGCTAACTCCCCGGTTTGGAATTCCTAGCCTGATGCTTTCTAGTGGCATAGAAAATCTGTCTTAGACCCCGAATCTACTGCCTTAGGAAAGGAAGGAGTCAACAGTAAGATCAATGTCGGAGAATCCGCTCTTGCCTTAGCTTAGGATGAGTTCATAGGCACAGTACAGGTTACGTAGTCAGGTCAGAGTGAACAAGATCCGATGTTCCAGATCCAGATCCGCTGCTAGTCTTTGCTTCACTAGTCCTTGCTTCAGTTGGTCTACCTACTGTTTGCAAGATCCAAGGTCGGGCATGAAGCTTTGGCTCAGTAGGCTTTGGCATTCGACTTTGGGAAATAGAATAGATCGCTTACCTTGCTTTGGCATGCTAGAAAGGAAGCATTTCGCTGTGGTTCAAGATCATTGATTGAGTAGATCCCGAGACAAAGGGAGTTGAAGTGATCCGAGGGGGAATAGAAAAAGGGAGTTCCAGGGCTAAATCCGCTCACTTCACGGGAAAAGCAATAGCGGAGGGTAGTAGCCTAGGAATACGACAACACAGACTTGAAATATCGAAAGAGTTCACAGGTAAGGTTTCTGACCAGTGGGTCGGTTAGTTAGTTTTTCTTCTAACTTAGATTAGGCTCGCCTTTCACTAAGGCAAGGGACCCTTTTTCCCCACTTTCACAACCCTATTTTAGTAGTTTACTTTCACAACCCTATTTTCGTAGTTTTAAGGGTTATTTGGCGAAAGACAAAACTCGTCCTTAGTAGCCAAGCCAAGAAGAATGGCTCGAAAGCACGGGATTAGACTCTTGCTAATCGTAGGCTTGAGGGAATACCGGGTATAAAAGAAAGATTTTGAGTCCAAGATGGATAAGCTTAAAGTATATTTATATAATAAATTGATTATTTCGGAAAGTGTGAAATTCACTGGTCTAAGTCCTCTCTTGTCAATTCTTCTTATCTAGTGGAATGTTATTTCAAGCCTACGCTACGGTTGATTCTAAAAAGCTGGCCCTTCCTCAAAGGACAGACGTAAGCCTTTGCTGTGAAATGGGAACCCCCAACCCCTTTGCACCAACTAAGAATTCATCTTCCTAGGCAACTAATAGAAGGCGCCTAGCGATTGAACTTGACTGAGATGCGCGGGATTCCCAACTATCAATGCCACATCTCCTTCCTCTTCGTACTGGATTTAGAAAGTTCTGCCCAAAGGTCCACTACTTACGGAGAATTGAAAGCGCTTTTTTAAGCTGAAGATGTCTTTTATTTCGTTTAGGAAAAGCGATGACTGAGATAGAGCAGACTTCAATCCACCCCGCAACCCACGGTAGAGAAAGAAGGAACTTTGCACAAGACACGAAACAAGACAAATTGGATTTGTTAATAATTATATATATATAATAGTTCTCCGTGTCCCTTAATTAGTAAAGATTGAGAAAGCACGGACCAAAGGTGCCGATAGGGTTAAGATTGGGTTAGTGTTCAATGAAAATGGGTCGTTTACCGCGTATTTTTGGCATGATTTTCGCTTTTTTGCGCTTTTTCTTATCATTTCTCTGACGAGATCTCCTATTAATGCTTCTGTGTGTGGTGAATAGACCTCTTCCCGAATTCAAGTGCTTTGAAAGGCCATCTCCTAGTAAATACCTACTTAGGCCATCCCCTAATGGGGAACTTCGCTTTAGCTTTAACAAGGGCTAGCCCAATCTCAATCGATAAAGAAAGGTGGTCTTTGAATTAGTGAACTCGATCCAGTGCTGGCTCGTGCATTCTACTGGTCGCCTGCGCCTGCACGTGTGAAGCCGGGCACGGATATATAGATATAGATATATATATAAGAAATAGACCACAGTCCGAGATTCCCCACACCATAAAGCACAGAGTCTATTGGAAAATCAACTTATTTTGCTCACTCGGCCAGGCGTAAGCCGATGAAACTAATCGAATAGGGGGTGTGGTCTTCAAAGGACCAATATCAAGTCAAGTTTGTAGTCTGTCTGTATGCCACTGGATTTCCTCTAATTTCAGAGCTTCCGTGCGATACAACAAAAAGAAAACTGGGACGAGATGGAAGGTTAAAGAGTGGAAGTCAAGTCAAGGCTGGAATCATAGGATTCTAAACCTATACTATCTTTATCCTAGCTTCGGAATTAGCTTCAGTGTTGATGCGGTCAAGACAAGAGCTAACAGCCTTCTTCATTAAGAAAGTAGAGTTGAAAGGAATGTTGCATTCTCCGGGAAAGAAGGAAATTCATTCGATTTCTATCTCCTTATTAGCTAGACCACATAGAAAGAGATAGAAGAATCACAACAAGCATGAATAGACTCAGATCTACTAACAAAGAATAGTGAAAAATTATCTATTACTCGTAAAAACGAAACGGTCTTTAGTTATTAGTACGCATTTACGGCTCGAAGGAAGATCTTTACTCTATAAAAAATCGAATGCTTTAATCAACACCTGAAGACTTTCGGACGGATAGCTGAGATCTCGACTAAGGCATTATAGAAAGAAGAAGCAGAGCATCATTCTCATAGATATAGATTATCCAGACAAAAGTGCAAACTAACAACCAAGGAAGAAGGGGGAAAAACATTTCACTTCCAACCCTTTAAAGGGTGGGGGGGACTGATCCAACATTATTAAACCGGCAAGACTTAGAGCCATCAATCGCTCACGAGCAGAATCCCCATATCGTATGATCAGTACAATACGAGACTATGGTCATGTAGCACCAGAGAGTCCACTCCTTTGATGGTACTCACTAAATAGATGGCAAATTGAGGATTTCATTGCATTGGGCAAGATGTAGAAAGAAAAGATCCTAATCCCTCAGCATCAGGCGATGACTAGTGGAATGAAAAAAATTCCACGCTACGATTTTACCTAAAACGAGTTAGAGAAAATCTCTCTTCCGGGACACGCCAAGGGCTCGTACAGTGTAAAGCAGCTAATCAACATAGAGGATATAGCTTAGAAAAAAATCAGTGTTTTCATCCAACTCGAAATATCGTAATTGCTGACCCCGCACTCAATCTTCTTTTAGAATTACATCATCCTGCCAGTGAGCTTTACATAGAAGCAACCAGACTCCTGCTGTCATGGTTCTAAGGCTCTCTGGTTGGATGGTTGCACGTGCTAAAAATACGGGATATTACGACTCTTCCTTTTTCTGAGAAGAAGGAATGAATGACATCTAAGAAGATAAAAAAATTGTCATTTATTATGTTAGAAGGTGCTAAATTAATCGGTGCAGGAGCTGCTACAATTGCTTTAGCAGGAGCTGCTGTCGGAATTGGAAACGTATTCAGTTCTTTGATTCATTCTGTAGCTCGAAATCCATCATTGGCTAAACAATTATTTGGATATGCTATTTTATATATAATAAATAAAAGATTGAGGAACAAGAAGAAAGATATTTTGAGAAAAATGGATCCGAGAGAAAATCTTAACAGTTACATTCAATCACAAACTACACGAAAGTTTTCCCTTTTAACGCTTTTGAGGAGATTTTTTCTCAGTATGTCCCTACTCTTGATTTGTCGCCCACTCTTTCGACTTTTAATCGCTTACTTTTATTCCGTTTTATGTCAATTTATCCTCGGATACACCCCTTTAGACATATCATTTTGCAATTATTTTTCTGACTCTTTGGACGTTCACTCCGGGTCAAGCGTCCATTCTAATTCCATAAATTCGGTAAATGCACCGATACCGGAGGACGCACCCCTTCCTAACGAACAGCCTCCTCATAATGCCATCCCTCTCGACGTTGTTGATCAGTTTCGTATGCTGAATTTCGATATGGAACTCGAGCTCTTTGCCAGAATTAGACTTCTCGAAAACCGATTAATTGAGGGCTTGCCTCCCCAAATGAACTTAGGTGAGTACGAAGCCTTAGTCAGAGAGTTTTCTCGATAACACACTAACCATTAACCATTACTATAATACAATCCTAACTGAACTTTATGATATTACTATCATGGAATTGAAAGCCAATTCGTTGGATCAACTCTTTAATTTGTTGATGAGCGAGACGCCTGCACGTCTCACTCAAATATTGTCGGAGTCACCCTTTCCAGAGCGTGCCATAAGGACGGAGGCTCTGGAATTCATTACTGATCAATTAACTATATTGAATCTCTCTGACCCCGGAACACGGTTTGAGAAAGCGGTATTGGAACATACTCTTCGGTACTGGCTACAAGATCTCCAACAAAACGGACATCGCTCAGCTTTCTATCTTCATTTTGTAGAACATTTCACAGGAAAGAACTTGTGACGGGATTTTATTAATTAATTTTTTTTTCGGTATGCCGCTCCGCGAGAAAGGAGTTCCACGCACGAGCGGAGCTAAAACTAAGTAGGGAGAATTCCTTTGATTGCGTATTGAATTGAATATAGATCCATATCTTTCTTGTTCCACTAGCTAGGACCAAATTCTCACATGTCCGTTTTGTTTTTACAACCTTTTTTTTTGATGTCAAAGACCAGAAGCTATGCGCAAATTATCATTTTTTCTCGGTTGTTCTTAACAGCGATGGCTATTCATTTAAGTCTTCGGGTAGCACCACTAGATCTTCAACAAGGTGGAAATTCTCGTATTCTGTATGTACATGTTCCTGTGGCTTGGATGAGTATTCTTGTTTATATCGCTACGGCTATAAACACTTTCTTGTTCCTAGTAACAAAACATCCCCTTTTTATTCGCTCTTCCGGAACCGGTACAGAAATAGGTGCTTTTTTTACGTTGTTGACCTTAGTTACTGGGGGGTTTCGGGGAAGACCTATGTGGGGCACCTTTTGGGTGTGGGATGCTCGTTTAACCTCTGTATTCATCTTGTTCCCTATTTACCTGGGTGCACTGCGTTTTCAAAAGCTTCCTGTCGAACCGGCTTCCATTTCAATCCGTGCTGGACCGATTGATATACCAATAATCAAGTCTTCAGTCAACTGGTGGAAAACCTCGCATCAACCTGGGAGCATTAGCCGATCTGGTACATCAATACATCTTCCTATGCCCATTCCAATCTTGTCTAACTTTGCTAACTCCTCCTTCTCAACCCGTATCTTCTTTGTTCTGGAAACACGTTTTCCTATTCTATCTTTTCTAGAATCTCCTTTAACGGAAGAAAGAGAAGCTTGAAAAGGTGTGGAGCCACTAGTTCACTCGCTGAGTCTCTTTGCGTCCATGGCTGAATGGTTAAAGCGCCCAACTCATAATTGGCGAATTCGTAGGTTCAATTCCTACTGGATGCACGCCAATGGGACCTTCCAATAAGTCTATTGGAATTGGCTCTGTATCAATGGAATCTCATCATCCATACATAACGAATTGGTGTGGTATATTCATATTATAACATATGAACAGTAAGAACTAGCATTCTTATTGAGACTAGAACTCATAGGGAAGAAAATAGATTTATGGATTGAATAAAATATGAAGTATTTAAAGAAATAAGTATTCGGTTATTGGGCAAATGTTTCCTTCACTTAGTAGATTTTAACAGGAAGAGGAAAAAACATGAGTGGACTCCTTTCTATGATAGGCTTTTTGGTGCAGACTGGTTCAGACAACTTGTGCTGATCAAAGTGAAGAGAAACAAGATATATGGAAGGACTTTCTGGTGGCTCGAGACTTGCTAGTATACTTGATAAACTTCGTTTGCCTCGAGCCTGACTCTCCGAATCAATTTGCCAGAAAAATAGGCAAAATAAAATGTATTCCTGTTCCTTTCTATCAGACTCTCAACCAGCCATGACATTCAAGATCCATCAAGATCAAGGGATTGGATCAACTAGAACGGGCACGGGACGTGTACTTCAATAATTTCCAAGAAATCAAGAGAGTGTATCATGCCCGATGGAAGCCAGTCATCCAGTCTGCTTGTCAAGCTTGGTGGGAGAATTTCTGGAGTGGCATTTCCTCCAATCTTTTACCAGCCAGAGATCACTTCATAGCAAAGCTTTCTCAAGTAACTAGTGTCAGGAAAGGGAAAAGGCCTTCGAACCAATTAAGTTATCCAGCTCCCATCCCTAAGAAATCTAGACAAGGGGCAAAGCGCTTCTATTTTAAGAATTCTTTCCGCCCCACTGATTGAAATTTTACTAAGTATTCTTTTCGATTGATGAAATCTCAGATGTTGAAGAAAACTTCTCTGAGTCACAACCCTTGCAAATAACCAAGTCCACACAGGGTGCTGTAGCCAAAGGTATCAGCTTCAGAGAGCCATCGACAAAGGGTCCTCTGTCAACCTCAGTCTCTAAGTCTCAGTCAAAAGAAATCGAGAAGGTGCCTTTTTCAGAAACTACACTACCGAAACAAATCTTCACTCGACGCTGTTTAGAAAAACTTATGCAGCGATTCCAGGAAGAAAGTGACAGTGAAGAGACTGAGCTTGAAGAAGTCCCCCTAGTCAGGAAGAACCAATACTGAAGTTGACCCGAAACTTCACTCAGCAACAAACAGAGAGGCAACCCTTCGAATACAACTTCATTTTTTTTTCTTATCTCTTTCTTTTCCTATTCGAAAAAAGAATGTCTGCTTTTATTTTGCAGGAACCAGTAATGCCAGAAGTAGAAATCGAACCACTTCCTGTGGCTCCTCAACTATCTCCGGTAGGAACTGAGCCATAGCTCCCTGAGGGGGTGGCTAGAATCCCAACAACTGAGCACGGAAAGAGTTGGCACTGAAGTAACAACTGTTCAACTAACTGCTGCTGCAACTTCTTCAACAACTGAGCCACAGACTCAGATCGAAGAAGGAGTTCGAACTGCCTCTTCCTCCAGCGATCCAGAAGCCACGAGGGTTCCACCACCTCCTCCATTAATTCCTGCTGAGGCTAGAGTTCCTCCAAAGGCTACGCACCTTATTCATCTTTCTTATTCGAAATAAAAAACTAACAATTTCCACAACTAACATTTAGTGCTCCGTTCAATTTCAGATTCCAACCCGATCAACGAGGCCTCAGAAGATTCGATTCGTCAAAGCATATGCATCGACATCAAGCCATCCAAAGAGAAGATTCTATAAATTGCCTACATCGACGGTTGCTCCTCGAGTCACCCGAAGCGAACCATCAGCCAAAAAAGTTCCAAAAGACCCCTCTACCTCTACGTATTAGAGAGATCTATGGGCTGCGTGTTGGGACAGCATGATGAATCTGGGAGAAAAGAACAGGCCATTTCTTACCTAAGCAAGAAGTTCTCATATTATGAGGTCAATTACTCCACAGTTGAAAGGACCTGTTGCGCTCTAGCCTGGGCGGCTCATCGACTAAGGCAATATATGTTGTGCTTTACAACTTGGTTGATCTCAAAAAGAAATCCAATCAAGTACATCTTCGAGAAAGCTGTGCTCGCCGGAAGAATGGAATAGTATCTTTCGCAACAGTCTTTTTACCCCTCAGGATTGGGGTGGGGGTCTTTTTGCCGTTTTCACTGTTAACAGAGATATTCATTTCGCTACGCCCCTATACAGGCCGAAAAAGAGTTCAGTATCCGTGATTTGCTTATGAAGAAATTTTTTATAGATCAAAATTGAATAATGGAATAGCCCTGAGTCAACATCCTAGATGCGCTAAATACGTTGTTTGCGCGAAAGAGGGTTTCGTTTACGGTTGTTTTTCAAGGTATAAAAGGAATAAGTATCTTTGCCCATCTCTGTGCTAAGATAAACGATCAGATCGTAGCGTAGAACGATTTGCTATGGCCTTATGTGAATAAGTCACAGACCAGACGCCTCGCACTTTCCTTTCCTCAGGCGAAAGAAGCCTAGCCCTATTGGCTAGAAATTCAATTCCATTTTTATACCTAAAAAGTCGAGATTATGTTTGTCTTCATTCTACACATAGATTAGTACAAGAGCGACAAAAAAGCCTTATCTTATATAAATAACTTCTTTTCATCCATGCTATTCTAAGTCTTTCTTCAAGTCAGTTAGTTGATCGAGAAACCTGCGCCAAAAGGTTTTGAAAGAGCTGGAATTCAAATAAAAAAAGGGCTATAAGAGTCGTTCTAAGATTGGCTTTCCCTTTCAATAGGAAAGGAGCCTTTAGATCTAGCTCGATCAATATACTTTATACTTTATACCTCTCTCCTCCTGTAAAGAAATTTCCCCACCAAACTTCTTGTCTAGTTGGGCATGCCTGATTTATGGGATAAGGCATACCACGAAAGCATTTGATGAATTCTCGATCGCCCCTTTCATTCCTTTTCGATGAGAGTTTTATTGAGAATTATGTTAAAGCCAATCCACTTTCAAAAAATAGGTAATCTTATCCAATAGCAGTTCCTAGTGCTTCTACTTCTAAGTCGTAAACCCCATAAGCCTTTTGGAGTGCCCCTGGGAGTTCTGTTGCAGTGACAGGTCCTAGCCATCCTGGTTTAAGCCCCCCTTTTTTATTAAGGCAGTCCTAATAGAATCCTTTCTAAGCTCTTTCTAACCCCTTCCTAAGCACTCTTCTCTTCCTTCGTCCTGCCAGCGAGTGGGAGTGAGTACTTTCTAGCCTCAGTATCAATAGCCGAGGGAATAAAAGGTCCTTCTCGGATAAAACCAAAAGCATCTCTTTCTCCCGTAATATCCTATGTTTATAACTATTATTACCTAATTTCCAGTTATGCCTGAATATAAGCTCTTTCTAGTCCCAGTCCTACTTTCATTGCTAGACCAGAAAGTGATCTCTCCTGTCCAGTAGGCAATCTTGGTAGCAGTCTTCTATATAGGAATAGTCTTCGTACCAGCATTCGTAGGGAATGCCACTATTGGGATAAATCTCTTCCTCTGTGAGGACTTAATATCTTATACAGATATTTGATCTCGCGATACAGGGACGTAGACTTGAAAAGTGTTATCTGAGAATGAGACTACAAGGAAGTCTTCCCGGAATCTCCCGCTTTGGCTATTGATTGACCGGTCTTTACTTCTTATAAAGATGGGGTGGTCGTAACATAAGACAAGTGATTCAGGGTCACAAGCCTATCTCCCTTTCGTTTGGCTACGAATCCCTACTAAGGAAGCCTAAAAAGCAAGAGCATTCGCCTGGCCTGGCCGGGTTCCTCTGTTCGGAAGGATCCAATCCACTTTGGTGTAAAAGATCTCGGAAAAACTACTTTTTCCCATGGATTTGAGTCAGAATCAATCGCAGAACTCCGGAAAAGCAATATTACTTTCTCAG
Source organism: Rhizophora apiculata (assembly GCA_037832385.1). NCBI lineage: Eukaryota > Viridiplantae > Streptophyta > Magnoliopsida > Malpighiales > Rhizophoraceae > Rhizophora > Rhizophora apiculata. The sequence goes on from JBAPLK010000223.1 coordinate 39,253, forward strand.
TGAATCATTCGAGTCGAGCCGGTGCGCATTCCCTTCTCTTTTTAGAATGAGTGGATCCGGCCCACGATTTATGAGGCTATATTTAGAGTCTTTGTCTTTCGCCGGGTTTTCTTATTCCCATTTCTCTATCCCCAAATCAGTTAGCGAGTAGAATCAGGCTTTATCCAGTTCCAAAAGTTCACCACCAGTAAGTCAATGAAGTATTGACAATAAGTAGGCAAGTGAACAGCTTTTATCCAATAAGGGTTTTAGCAGGTACCCCAGTGATACAAAACAAAGTCTACGTCGATTCTTATCCCACCACAACTTATACTTCAGCTTATTAACCTTCAGCTTCTGCTGCTTCTTACTCGGATTCTGCTTCTCTTGCTTCTTCTCCTTCTTCATCCGGGAGAAGACCTTCCTCTTAGGTAGTCCCAAACACAAGAGAAAGACTCTTAAGCGAATCTCCTTCCAGGAAGTGCGAAAGCTTTCTAATATTTCCCTTCTCTCTTTAGCTCAGGATAAAACTTCCCCGCTCCTGATGGAGGGAAAGACACGTTCTAACATAAGAGTTTAATCAACCCTGCGAGGGTCATTTTTTCGCTTCTAGAGCGCTCAGCCCTGTCTCAGAAAGAGATTGAGGGCACGGGCACATTCCGGCTAAGATGAGTGAAATCCGTTTTTGTGGCTAAAGTAGCCGAAGTTCCAGTGCCATCCTCAAGTATTTAGCTGTTGGAGAAAAGAGAGATGGAAGCGATCCCAGACCCGGGGCGAAAGGGAAGCGAGGAGATCTTTTCATTCTTATCACTCTTCTCTTTTGTTTTGAGATAGCCAATAGCCAGATAGTAGAGATGCTTTTCATAACTATCAGTTCAATATCTAGTCAAGTACCCCAGGGATGAGGCTTTCCTTCTGATTCTAGTTTTGTTTTCTATGAGTCACGAACCGGTCTTGGACGAATAAGGGCTGCTAGTCTGTGAGCACTAGGAGCTGCGATTGCTTCTATTGAAGAAGTTGAATTGGCTTTGATCCTCTTTCTTCTTATATAAGTAATTAATTGATCTCGGCTTAAGGTTGCCCGAGGCAAAGACGAAGAATAAGCTGCTAGTAGCCCTTCCTCCAACTGCGGATATTTCTTAAATATAAGGAGAGGATTCCTCTCTCTCAAGTCCTTCACCTTGAATGAGTGCTCTTTCTGCGCCAATCTCGATGAAAGTCGAACCATGGAAACCATTTGAAAAAGAGTAGAAGAAAACTTTCCCTTCCTTTTACCGCTCTGTGGTACTGCTTGTTCGTGAATAAGAGAGAGCAGATTCAATAGCTCCGGAGGCGGGAAAAAAGAGCCTTTTGAAAGAGCTTCTCCATCGGGTGACTTCACTAAAGGGATTTCTATTTAAGATTAAGAGCTGGGATCGATCCCAATATATAAATATCCTCATTAACTCAATGGCTATGTCCGGATCGCCTCTACGCTTTTCGCCTGCCGCTCGTGCGAAATACGACCCAATTGAATTTAAATAGATTCTATAGAAGAAGAAAGACAGGATTGGAATTGGTACGTTTTATGATGGATACTCGCTCTTAATCGCAGCAACCTCAGTTGGGTTTCGCTTTCTCAATCGATCCGAGATTCTCTGTTGGTTGGGTGTCACGATTAGGATTCAGTATTTCCAGCACAATCCGTATCTCTGTATGCGTTGAGTCTTTAAGTTCACAACTATATTTCCCCGAGGGGGTAAATAGGAAAAAGTACGGATCTGACTTCGAGCACGGGATCTCAACTCGACCCCGATCGAATAGGAGCCTTCTGATAGTGTCATAATATAAATAGAAGAGTCCCTTCCCAGTGTAGGCTTGCTTCTTTAGGCTACACTAGCTTGGTCAGGGATTGATGGCTATTGCGCTTTTTCTGACAAGAGCGCTTACTTCTATGACACCAGCACAGGTTCCGGTTAGGAAAACATCCTTCTATCAACCGAGAATTGACCGATTAGCCCTGCCCCATTGCTGAACCGATTACTAAATGCAGCTATTGCTTGACCACTTTCCAACTGCTTTAATTGACTGAGGAAAGCTATTGTGCTTGCCTTTAGGGCAGAGAACTTGGATGAATTACCAGTGGTTCAAGAAGCTGACCTAGAAAAGGGGTATGAAAGCTACGCAAGAGTTTTCTTTTCCGCGGCTGACTACGTCCTCACATCAAGGTGACAGGATTCGAACCTATGGCCCTCTGTACCCAAAACAGATGCGCTGACCAGACTGCGCTACACCTCGTCTCACCTCCCCTCCGCATATAGATCCACCCGATCGATGAACACTCGAACCGAAGTCGCCCATCCTTTTTTTCAAAGGGACGCGAGAACCAATCCGAGTAATCAACCGCTTTTTTAAAAAAATCTGCCTCCAGCAAGACAGGGCGACGCCAAAAAGCCGTATAGTGCAGGAACGCTCCATTTTTTGGCTTCCTCTTTCACTTTCATTTCCAAATCCGTCTCGCTCCCGGCTACGCGTCCTTTGGACCCTTCGCCTGCTTAGAAGTGGATTCGAACCACTGACACAAGGATTTTCAGTCCTTTGCTCTAACCAGCTGAGCTACCTGAACCACTTTCCTAAAGTCTCTTTTCTTCATCTATGAGCGCCCTACCTTACCACTTTCCTAGTAAGGGAAAAGCCCTTGACTAAACTAATAAGAAAGGGCTTTTTTCGCTTACTAGGAAAGCTTTCGCGCAGCTCTTTCAACTGCCGCCTAATCTCCCAACATGCTCAAGAACCGAGAGACGTCCAGTCCCTGGACGGCCGGAGGTAGCTTGCTTATGGAAAGAAGATAGGCCGGTCAAACAAAAACAACGCGCAACGGGCTCTCTGCGCCTAGTCACTAAGTAGTGCTATTCGGGGGACTCCACCAAGAGGTTCTTTCTCTCACGTAATTTCGCCCGCCCGTTCCACTTCAGTGCCGGAGGAAATGGGATTCGAACCCATGATACAAGAAGATTGTATGTCGATTTAGCAAACCAATGCCTTAAGCCACTCAGCCATACCTCCAAGTTCTTGATCGGAATTTGATGTGCGGTTGATTGCCCGAAGGGATCTCTGATCCGATCCACTGCCTAAGCCGTAGCGCGCGTACTATTCTCTTCCTCTATCTATGAGCGAGACTCTATCCAGATCTCCCCAGCATCCAAGTCATCCAAATCTGCCCACCAGACTGAATGATGAACTTTGCGCCTTCAGGAGGGTCAAGCCAAGCCTGAATGGAATATGGAATTCATATTTCCTTCGTCTGGTCGAGAAGGGACTGTGATTCTTCTATTACATTACGGAAAAGTGCATTCTCGTCATGATTGATCCACGTCCTACCCGGGCTTAGAAAGCTAGCTTACTAAGGCTAAGGCGAAGCACTTTTTTTTTTTTGATTGCACGAGCTAGCCAGCCAAGACAGCCGTTTTCTTGCTTCCATCCGCCTATCGCCTTCCCCAGATAAATACATCGGCTTAGCCCTCTTTATTGCCTCGAATTGACCGCTCAAATGGATTCTAAGGTGTCCGGAGGCAGGGGGAAACAAAGGAGGGATTGATCGACCAACTTGAACAGATCCATAACCTGGTTCCATCTGTCCTGAATGGGGGAATTCAGGCGGGTATAGTCGAACTGAACTGGTTGATTCTAAGGTGGGTGATAAGCAGCTGTATCCGTATCAAGCCTCTCATCTCTTCTCACGAAAGTGTTTCCATCCCGTCTCCGAAAGTTTGTCAATATCTGTGGCCCTGCTTCAAAGCCCCAGAAAACCCCCTGGACTCTCTCTATAAAAAAGCCCTTTCCTCTTTTATAATTAGAATAAGGTAAGCTTTGAAAAGTAACACGCTCCCGACAGGCAGTCCATAATATCATCCATCGTTGGCATTATTGGAAATAGTTCACCTAACTCTTATTCAAAGCCCATCTACACACTCCAGCTGCCTCCTTTTGAGCTAGTCAAGCAGGCGAAACAATCCCTACTGTTCTTGGTTTCCAAATCACATAGATAAGGACAGAGTGACAGCAAACAGAGATGAGGAGAAGGTGTCAAGGTAGCAGTGAAGGACTTCTATGGCAGTGCCCGCTTCGATTCCTTAAGTCCCAGACTTGCTAAGACTAGCAGCGCTTACTCGAACAGCGGTTACGCAAAGAACGGATATTGCAAAGAGCGCATTCAATAGCAGCATTCGAGACATCAATCCTCTTCTGGGCATGTCCCAGATCTGATATTAGGGCAATCACTCCATCCATTCATGTTACGGTTGTCCTACAAACTAAGCATGTGTAGGAACCAAGAACTGAACTAAATACTGAACCAATAGAAAGTCAAGATCGTAGGTCACGTAGGAATAAGTACTCAAGGGTCTGAAAGAGTCATTTCGAACTCTGCTCATAAGTAAGTGAGTGCCTGTCCGCTTCGTGAAGGGACTCGAGGTAGGAAGTAGCTTACTTTCTAAGGAGAGAGGAAAGGTTTGAAAGCCTGGTTGCATGTGACTTGAGTGAATGCGCGAAGGGCGTTTAGGATAAGTTGAGGCTAATAACGTAAGACAGCTCTTTAGATAGGTTGACGGGACTAAGGTAAGGGTAGCTCCATTTCTAAGTTAGAGTTTTCAGGCGCTCTTTAGACAGGTAGAGTGAAGCCGGAAGCTCGCCTCTAAGTCCTAGGTGGGCAGTTTCTCAACTGATATGTAGTTTATGAAGCTCAAGGGTTAGAAGGAATGAAGACCGACAGGTTACGGATTACGGTAGGCGTAGCGGCGACGTTGTAGAAGCAAGAGGAAGGAAGAGTGACAAGTAGAGAGGCGTAGCGAAGGTAGCTCTTTTGATGGGTTTCGGTACTTAGTTACTCTAATGAAAGTTAACCGACTCCGTTAGAATATTCAAATCTCGTTTATAAGAGAGCAAAGACTGACGGTAAGGCTTCTTTCATAAGGGAGAGGCAGGGCTGTTCCCATGCTATGAGAACTTCACCACTAACTATATCTCGATTCAAATAGAAGTTAGAATCCCCTTTCAAAAGGTAGGATCGATCTAATTAAGCGAGACTGGTTGGAGGGAAGCTAGGGGGATCGAGTGATAACGAAAGGAAGAAAGTCGCTCGACCATAAATAAAGTAAGGGCGATGTTATACTCGGCTTCTGCTGACGTGGTTGAACGCTTCTCCCTTTCATTGGCTTCCACCGGCCTGAACTGTCATAGTCTGCACTCTTTCACCTCGTCAACTCAGCGCTTTATAGATAGGCAAGCGGGTTCACTCGTATCCTCTTTCTTTTTCTTTGGGGTTGGTGACTGCCCCATCCCTTTCATTGCCTTGGGACCGGCCTTCAAAGAAAGACAGATCTGAACATTTGCGTAGATGAGATCACGAGACCAAGCCAATTCACATCCTCTGATCTTGGCCTTCGAGTGCTGGGAGAAATCCCTATCTTCTCTCGCTCGATTGGGCGCTACTTGCCTATTGACAGAAGTCATCTCCGAAAAAAAAAAGCAGCTGTTCGAAAAAAACTCGCTTTGTTTGTTGATGTCACAAGGGCTTGAAGAGGAATTGCCCGATTCGATGTTGGAGCTGCGGAGCTTCCTTACCTTACCAATGAAGCCTGAGATTAGAGTCGGAATCGGTGTCTTTCCGCTCCCCTTTCTTCTTGCGTTTCGGGGTTGGCTACTCAATCAATAGCGTCCGTGAAGTGATTGATGTTCGATTGGGCTTGAAGCCGCTCTTCTTGCTTTCTTGGTTGATGAAAGATAGGTTTGAGTGCCCGTTCTTCTCGAAGCTGGAAAGAGGGCTTTCGGAGACCTTCTTCCGTCTACCCTTCGCCTAGCGGCTAAGCTCGGAGACCCGGACCTTTAGTTTGTCAACTCAGCGCTGAAACCCTGCTAATCGACTAATGCTTGGAGTTGGCGTCAGAAGATGAAGGTTCAGACTCGGATCCCCTTCTTCAACTATCAGTAGTCATCTCTATGACACTTCTATACTGACATGACAGGGCAGGTCGGGTAGAGGGAAAGAAAGAATCAATGCTATTGATCAAACCCCTGAACTAAGCTCGTTGACCCAAGACTAAGCGCTTTGAGACGACCTAAGAGAATGAGTGGCTTAACGCTCTAACGGCTGGGACAAACCCATATCTTTCAATCTCGTATCTGACGGAAGTGGCTGAACTCGTTCTTTGGTTTGGGACTTTTGCTCTTCGGATGCCTTCCCTTTCGCCTACGTACGGGTGAGAGAAGCAATCCTCCCTCCTTGTACTTGACCCCTTCCCTCCATCTGGTCCACATATGGCTCATCTCCTTCTTGCCGAGTGGCTATCGCGCCTAACCTTTTCAATTGAGCTGCTCTGCTCGTGAAAAAGGGTTGAGTTGAAAGGATATGAGTCAGGTAAGAGAGTTGCTTTTGCCTAAGCTGAGCTTTTCGAAGCAGAAAAAGTGTTCAGGTAGGAAGCCCACCCCTCAGGAGTAGTTGCCTTCCAGCTCGTTTACTTGAATGGACTTTCGTTGGAGTGGAGTTCTATTCCATCTAAAGTGGCAGTGGAAGTTAGAGTTTTGTTCCAGTCGAGCTTCTTTCTCATGCAGGCCAGACTGGATAGTTCTCTAGTGGAGGCGAGCCAGTGACAGTGCCGGAGTGATGGTTAGGCCAAGGCCAAGAGAACCCTTTAGATACCGTAAGATGCGTTTTACAGCCTGGAGATGTACGGTGGTGAGAGCGTGCATGAACTGACAAACTTGATTGACAGCATAGCAGATGTCGGGTCTGGTGAGAGTGAGGTACTGAAAGGCGCCAACAATGCTACGATATTCTGTTGCATCAGAGAGAGGAGACTTGTCAACGGTAGTGCGTACCTCAATTCGATTGTACCCAAAACAGATGCACTGACCAGACTGCGCTACACCTCGTTCGTTCAACTCCCTAAAACACGTCTCAAGAAAAGAATAACTGCTGCTGGGAATGGTGTCAAACTCTGGGGCTTGGAATGCAAAGCATTCTTTTAGATTTTGATGTCGAAACGCTTTTGACTTTCCCAATCGAGAATTGGAAATCGTTTTCATCGGGAAATAGGTCCTGCAACTGATTCCGCTTCCGCTTCTGGGGGATCAAACACGGAGCTCGATTATTTTTACCTTTTTCGAAGGCTAGTAGAATTACTTCGCAATTGAAATCTGATAATGTTAGAGGATACGCTTGAAGAGCTCAGGATATTCTTCAACCCTTGCCGGTTTTTGAATCTTACGGAGCGGCAAGTTGATCTATCTAATTTGGTGACAAACTGCCAACAAGGGTTAATCAATCCAGAGACCGTCCTCTGCTGTCCCTGAAGATCTATTTAATGATCTCATACAGGTATGTGGTTGAAAGGTATGTCCCCCGGGCTCTTAAGATGCCTTATAAATATTGGACTTCGGTGGCTACCGCAATGGTCATCGTCACCTGTTAAGGATTCAGCATTCGGCGTATCGGGAGCTAAGAAAAACTCTCTTCCACCGATTGCTTTGGGAACTCTTCGCAGTCTCAGGCTTCTTTGCTTGGTGCTGATGGTATATCGTAAAATTTCATTTTTTGAAAACCGGGAATTTCTACTCTATTTGGAAGATCAGGAACAATCGAAAAAAGCCAGACCAGTACGGTATCTCTTTGAATCCTGAATATGGTGATACCCCTGATTGTACCAACCTACATATGTCTCTCCCCCACCAATCGGTACTATTTATTGTCATTTTGATTCCTTGACTTGATTTGTCCGATGAGAAATGCGAAACGAAAGAAGGATCCGAATTTTATTCAACTCTTTTTATCCCCTCTTCACAGAAAATGGAGAGATGAATTGATCGATGAATCGGATCCTAGGTCGGGACTGACGGGGCTCGAACCCGCAGCTTCCGCCTTGACAGGGCGGTGCTCTGACCGATTGAACTACAATCCCAGAAAAATGAGGCGTACAGCCTATAAATTCGTATATATTTTTTATCTCATTGGATTTCATTCGAACTATATAGTTTCGCCGTGAACAGAGACACGAATGATTATACTATTTATTATTATTTATATATAATAGATAATATATAGTATTAAATGCAGTGAACTCTAGTGGGCTAATTCATGAATTGAATCAAAAATAGGCCCTTTTTTTTTAACTAAGCGGTAGAGTCACGCTCACGCCCTAAGAAATAGGCGTAAGTCATCGGTTCAAATCCGATAATTTTCCACGAAACTCCTGTCTTAGTCTTCATTTTTCAGAAAAGGATATAGATATGAAAAAAAGGTAACCGCCTGGCGAGTCGTTTTTTTTAGTTTTTAAGTGGAATGTTCATTATGATGATAAGTAGTCGATTAGGGGAACTGCTATGTTCACTACAGGGTATACTCTTCCTCATGTTTCATTATTCAAATTTTATGTCCTGGGACATAGATATTCTAGATACCATTAGAAACCAAAGTCTTCCTACTTCTCCATTGTTCCAATCAGATCCGAAAAATGAGAAATCAATCAAAAGTCAGTGCACCTGAATTGAATCATGACTATATAAGCTATTCTGATATTAAGATTGGATATAGATGAAATCGTGGAAGCGGATCTTTGATTTCCTTGGACCACGTAAGAATTCGTCGTCCGATTGAATCTTCTTGTTCCTGGATGCTCCATAGGAATCTATCGCTATTCCTTCCTCCACCGAGAAAGGTTAATTCCTAATTACAAGAGCAATCTCTCTTTTTTGAATTCATTTTTCTTTTCGTTATGGTAATGCAATGCAAGAGGGCGGAAATCAAGTTGTTTCTGATGATGAAAAGAGCTTTTTTATGTTATGTGAAATTGATGAAAACCCTTTATTTAAAGGTCGGTAATGTTAGAAGACGACTGTCGGTATCTGATAGTAAGATAGCTATGGTCGGTATATCTTTGAAAAAACTAACTCAGACGGAGAGAATAAACGGACTCCTCGAGGGCTACTTAAGGCACTTTAGTGCAAACCAGAAGGACTGAAGCTGTTGGATGTTGCTCAGTGCTGCTATAACTTAACAACCAAAAAGCTCTGCGTCGAACTTCAGCCCCTTCGAGTTGGCCACGAGGCAACAGCCTCTGACGCCCCACACCATTGCGAAAAGAGGGGGCTTGCCCATCAGCCTACTTTGCCAAGAGGTGGCAGGATCGCAACGACTTAGCCCAAACTCACTTAGATAAAGCAGCAAGGCGTATGAAGGGAGCTTAGACCCTTCTTCTTGTTGGAGTTTTCTCCAAAAGATCAACCAAACCTAGCCCAACTTACTTAAACAACCTAAAGGCTTGGCCCGGAAGAAGAAAGTAGACCTTGTAGAGAAGCGGATAGGGAAGGTAGCCTATAGACTCAAGCGATCAGCTCGGTGAAAACTCACCCCGTATTCCATGTGAGTCAGTTGACTTCGATTAGACCAGACCGACCCAGAGAGGAACGTGCCCGCGAGGGCACCACCAGATGTTGTAGGTGAACCCACTAAAGAAGAAGTTGAGTATATCATAGCTGACTGCACCATGCGCTAGCCCATACACCCACTGCGCGAATGGAATACTACTTAGTCAAGTAGAAGGGCCAACCCGAGAGCGAGGCAAGCTGGGAACGGGCTGAAACTTACGATTCGAAGACCAAGTCAGAGACTACTGGACGTCTCGCAGAGCGACTAAAAACGAGGACGTTGAGACTTTTCGAAAAAAAAATGTTTGTTTTTTGGCTTAATCCGCCAAGGAGTACACTTGTACTCCGGCTAATAAGGGAAAGGTTTTTTTTCAAATCCAAGGTTGACTCTGATTAGATCCTTAGCGCAAGCGCTTAAAGTAAGCTAGCACCTTATGTCATTTTTTTTTTTTTATATGTAATTTGTAATTTTATTAAATGTAAAAAAACCGAGGAAAATAACGTCAAGTAGAAAAGAACAAGGTCTTACGGCGCCTATATCTTTTCTTTTTTTTTCTCTCCTCTTTGGAAAGAAGGGACGATACGTGGCGTGGTATACCTAATCGTTTGGTCAACGAGACGTACGTAAGTCGGCATAACTCCATGTATATGTTCTTTGGAGCTAGAACCCATAAAAAAAAAAAAAAAATGAAATGAAATAATGGTGAGCCTAGGGCGACGAACATAACATGGCTCAAGGGTGTCTATACAAAGTCCTTCTCTTCTTCATTATCATTAATTAAAGAGGCAATGCACTCTTTGAATAGTACTTTATGAATAAAGAATGAATCTTTTGGTTAGAAGTTATACGGACTTTATTTTATAAAAGGAAATGCCACGCTCCGCGTGTTACGAGATATGGGGCGTTCTAAAGGGTCATACCTCTCGGCCCTCTTACGGGAAGGCCAATGCACCAGCCAGCCAGTGTGGTAGCGAACACGCTGTGCTGTAAGCTAAGCTGTTCACCTTGTAGACAGAGGAGATATAGAAAGTGTGCCGCGCGCGATTCATAAGATTCTATAGTAGCACCAATATATTTTTATATTTAACTTAGCCTGCCTCTCCCATCATGACTTTTCGAACCAACCAACCCGGATCTGCCCTCGCAAGTCTCTATGCATTTTGGGAACAGAGCATGCAAAATCGAGCAATGGATCTTAGAATAATTCAACTTTGAACGGCACGACTCTTTCTATTTTTGATTTTTGCGCTGGCATTTGAGTTGTCTCCCCTCCTCTTTCAATCGACACACTCGACTAGATAGCTCCGGTGGCCCGGCTTCTACCTCTATCAGGCGGAACGGCGACAGCCCCTACCCTCCCCTACCACGCTTCCCCAAGAACCCAAGGGAGACGGCAGCCCCCACCTCCACAACCACAGCATGGAGGAGCAACTCCTTAATCTGCACTACAACCAATCCAAATTTTCTCCAGATCGATATATGATGATGCTAAACCGAGACCAAGATAGAGAGAGAGGGCTGCCTCTTCGAGAAAAAAGCACTCATAGGAATGGTGCTAATTCCCATGTGACTTCTTGTCTCGTTTGCTTTCGAGAGCCTCCCCCTCCCCGTCCTTACTCGTCTTTTGAAAGCCGTCATCCTGGATTTTTTTTCGTATGCCGGGGAAAGTGCCCCACCTTTATACAAAAATTATTATTTCAATTTCCTCGGGTCTGGTCTCTCTATAAAGCCCGGGTGGAAGCACAAAAAAAAGAAAGAATATAAATAAAGGGCCGAAGGGAAGGGGGCCCACTACTTCTTCATTCAGGGGGGAGACTAGCCTCATTACTTCCCACTGGGCGAGAGATGGACCTAAGCCACCTACCCACTCATCAATCACGGTCTTCAGCTGACTTGCACTGATAGACCCCTATTGTATTGGAATTAGGCGCCCATCTTTTTACTGTTGTCAACTAATCTCTTCAATCTTCGATTATACTCTATGTTAGAACATTTCTGTGAATGCTATTCTGATCTAAGTGGTCCTATTCTCTGTCCCGTGCTAGGAAGCATTACTCCTCTTTTCATTCCAAATTCAAGAATACGACCGATACGATTGATTGGTCTGTGTGCCTCTCTTATTACTTTTTTTTATTCCCCTGTTCCTCGGATACAATTCGATCCTTCTACGGCCAAATCTCAATTTGTGGAAAGCCTTCGATGGCTTCCTTATGAGAACATCCATTTTTTTTGGGGTATAGACGGCATCTCTTTATTCTTCGTGATATTGACCACATTTCTGATTCCTATTTGCATTTCAGTGGGTTGGTCTGGTATGAGAAGTTATGGGAAAGAGTATATTACAGCATCTCTAATTCGTGAATTTCTAATGATCGCCGTGTTCCGCATGCTGGATCCTCTACTATTCTATGTTCTTCCCGAAAGCGTGCTAATCCCTATGTTGTGCGGAGCTGAGCATCTTCTATTCGCTGGGATAAAGCTTTTCCTCTGCAGGAGCCTTGTGCAGTAAACCCCCTACGGGCGGTCGTCCGTCGTCGTAAAGTAGTCGCCGCGAAGCTTTCGGGAAGAGGGGTAGTCTTGTGTGTAAGCATAGCATTTCTGGTCGAACCCGCCAAACCCAACAAAGAAGAACCGAACCTGACAGACACATCTTTTTCCTTTCCTTTTGGAAGAGTACTCCGAGTAGTGGGTACCTCGTAGGACCTCGGCCCGCCTACTCGGGTCTTGTATGGATATGCAGGAAGGGGTGCTCCTAGGTGTGTGTAGGGGTTGTGTTTGTTCGCGAGAATGGATTCCTCGTCAAGTCAGTTTGGGGGGGGGTGTGGACACACTTGCGCGAATTCGGGTAACGGCTACAGGGGAGAAATCGAAAGGAAACTGTACCCGACCAGGGATGGACGTAAACTCGTAAGCTACCGAGGGTAGGGATAATCGTCCAGGTCTTATTGTGAAACAAAAAAGCCGCCCCGCCACAGCAGGCGGGTTGGTTCCTCTGTCATCGCCGGGGAGCTCTTGGCGAGGAGACCTTAAGATAAGTTGCTAAAACAAAGGGGAGGATCGACCCGTTCAGTATAATTCCGAAGAAAGACTGTTGGCAGCAGGTGGAGACCTTTCTTTGGCCCCCTTCAAAAGGAAATGCGGGGGCGGGGTTAAGCTCGGCAGAGGGTTCGAAAGAAAATAGGGTAGGGTCCTGTCCTTAAGATTCAGCTAAGAAAAAGAAAAGAGTTCCAAACCTTTATGTTTATGTATGCACCTCCGTATAAGTGCTGCGTACAAGTTCCGGCCAGGAAAATTGGGAAAGATCAAACCAATTTGAACCGCTCACATCACAGTAGTAGTAGCGTAAAGACCGTAAGTCGGGGGGAGGCCCTTGCGGAAGCCCTGCCTGTCCTTCTCTATTACTTTCACATCTCCCTCTCTCTATCTATAGATATATAATCCGCTGCGTGAGCAACCCGACTGTGCTTGACTTTCAATGTGCTCTACAGGCCGAACTCTATCTTTCTTCCCAACGAGCCCATTTCTCTTTTGATTTGGAAGACGGGCCTTGCGTTCGGTTCGAAAGGCATGGTTTTCCGTATTCTCCAGATAGGGCCCCCCACTAGTCCGGCTAGCTAGTGAGCGGTTCTTTCGGGCGAGAAGCAGGCCGGGCCCGTAGGGCGGGCATCTCCCGCAACGCAAGCTGCATTGTTCGCCACCACCCGAGATGCAAAAGATTCGAGAGTCCCAGGCTGAAAATACATGCATAGATAGTGGTCTAATGACAAGGGCCGACGACGGAAGCTCGGGACGGAGCCGTATGATGCGGAAGTCTCACGTACGGTTCCCTGAGAAGGGAGTGGCTACCTACTGGAGCTTCGACCAACCACCACCGGTCAATTCCGCTTTGGGGCCACCTCTGACTCTACCATTATTATAGGGGTATGGGGTTCGAGACAAAGAAAGATCAAGGCAGCATATCAGTTTTTCCTTTATACTTTACTTGGATCTGTTTTTATGCTATTAGCTATTCTCTTGATTCTTCTCCAAACAGGAACCACCGATTTACAAATATCATTAACTACAGAATTGAGTGAGCGGCGCCAAATCTTTCTATGGATTGCTTCTTTCGCCTCTTTCGCCGTCAAAGTGCCTATGGTACCAGTTCATATTTGGTTACCCGAAGCTCATGTAGAGGCACCTACGGCAGGATCCGTCATCTTGGCAGGAATTCCTTTAAAATTGGGAACCTACGGCTTTTTAAGATTTTCAATACCCATGTTTCCCGAAGCGACACTTTCTTCCACTCCTTTCATTTATACTCCAAGCGCGATTGCTATAATATATACTTCCTTGACCACTTCAAGACAGATCGATCTTAAGAAGATCATTGCTTACTCCTCAGTAGCCCATATGAATCTGGTGACTATTGGTATGTTTAGTCGGGCGGCGGCCGTTAGGTCACCTATTTTGAGTTATGGACACACAAGTCCAAAACATGTGTGCCGGGCGTGCGCCCCATCAACTCAACCTACTAGCAATGGGGGAGAAAACATAGCATGTCGCAATAAAAGCTTGATTCGAGGCGTCAGCAAAAGACTGCCGCCTGTTCCAAAAACAAAAGCCCCTTAGCGCCCCGGAACGGGAGTGGAGGACGGCCCTACGCGCAGGCAACAGCAGCACTGGCTCCACGAAGTCAGAATCGAATCTTTCTGTTGGCAATTCATTCGTGAATAAGAATTCAAGGGCTAGAAGCGCTCGCTTCTAGCTGCTTCTTATTACTTATTGGCTATGTTGGCGTGGCGAAAATGAACGTGCTATTTTCAAATCGATTGATAGAAGCCTGCTGATCTGTTCTGATAGATCAAAAGAGTAGGAATGGATAGAGAGGGAATCTATCAATAATAAGGGGAAATCCCCTATTTCTATCTATTGATGAGACAACTATCTTTTTTTGATCCATCAGAAAGAAATCGATATGTATCTGATGGAGTCTACATCTTACGTAGAAGCGCCTAAGCGCTTTTTGGGCCAGCTCAGTTCTCTTATCCATCGGTCCAATGCACTGGGCTCATCTCATGCAGGGAAAAGCCAAAATGTAGTTGTCTTGTTGTTGTTCGCCGCCTCGACGCATTCCCTTCTCTCCCCGGCATCGTCCCACACAGAAAGAAAGAGCGCAGAGCCCCGGCCCGCCCTGTAGGTCCGCTAACGTAAAGCGAGGAGTTGAGCCTGAACTGGCGAACCGAAGTCACTTTCGGAACCATACTTCCTAGAGCTAACACGTGTCCAGTCCAGCGGGAACGCGCAGCGCAAACGAACGTGAGCTGCTATACCGAATCCCCCGCTGGCCATCGGGGACCGAGTGGTAAGGCCATGATCCGCAGGGGAACGGATCCCTCATTCTTCCATTGGGGACAGGTGCACGAACGACAACTCCAAACGTCACACATCCGCCGCCTACCTACCGTTTAGGTGGAACCAGCGAGATCCAGCTAAAATAAAGAAAAAAAGTGTCGCGGCTGCTCCACTCCGCCGCGGTCTCATGAACGCTACGCACCTTGCCTTCCCGCGCGCGAAGCGAATGGGCCCTGTGCTGTGCGTCAGTTTCGGGGCGGGTTCCAGGATGATCGCCTAGCCCTAGCCGCATATCCGCTGCGCTCAATATGCGGGATTTCTCTTGGATTAGATCTTTCCCTTTTTTGGACCTAGCGAAAAGGACTTGAAGCCTTCGCGCAAGCAAGCGCGAGAGAAGGAAGCAAAGTAGAAGCTTTGCCAGAAGCAAGACGAGGAAGCGGAGCTCTCGTATAAGCGCTAGCTTCCCCCGACCGACAAAAATACAAGAGTCGCGACCTACTTTGATTCAAAAGAAAGGCGAAGGCTTTGGCAAGAAGCAAACGGCTTTCTATCATAGTTGCAAGGCTTCCAAACCTTAACTACTTAAGTACCAAAGGCTGCTTTCGCTTGCTTTCATAAGGGGGCTGTTCACTAAAAGCTATCAGCGCTGTCTTAGATTGAACGGTAATAAGATAAGTCCACGTTCAATCTCTAAGGCGGCTTTCCGTTGATAACGGAATAGTCTTCGTGTCCAAAGGTCAGGCCCTAGCTTATAGAGTTCGCTGCTTTTCCCAGGCCGGAAAAGGGGTTATACTGCTCGCCTTTGTTTGATATATTCATAAAGTACCAATACAAATTACAACTACACCAAAGTAGAAGGGCCACTATAGAAGCTAAAAGTAGCCTATAGTATAGTAGTCGGCCTAACCAAAGCGTCACAACAAGAGAAAATTAGCCTTATGAATGGAATCTTAAGTAGGGGGCTTAGCCCGCCCGCCTACCAATCAAAGAGGCTGAGAGTAAGCGTAAGCTCACCCGTAAGCTCGAAGAGCTTACCTTCATTCGCTTTGCGGGAGCCGCACAGCACATAGCTGGAAGTCAGAGGGCCCATACTACCTGCCTAACCCTTCGCTCCGAGGGACCGTTTATCGGAAAGCGCCTTCTAAACCACCCCATTCATCCAAAAGAGAAGGGAAGGGGCCTATGTATTTTCATAACCCCTGCTGATTTTACCCTATCTACACCCGGAGCCAATCTCCTATCGGTCCTGCCATCACGCCGAAGAACAAGAGCTCGTGTGGAACCTTTTCTTTCTGGCGTAACAGCGGTGGAACGTAACAAAATATTACGGTCGCGTAACATAAGGGCCGGAAGTACGGTAAACTCGGCCAAAATATGACACCCGAAGGGCCCGCCCTTCTTCTTCAGTCAAGCCGACCTCTTTTTAGCCAGTGCTGACGCAGTTCGCACGTAGATAAGGAAAGCAAAATCCCAGTGAGGGGGGGGGGAGAATGGGGGCCGGTGCCTTTCTTTTACGGCCTCCTATTTATCAGCCGTGGGGAACTACTGCTCGGTCGGGGGGAAGGGAAAGGCTTGGGCCTACCTATCCCGATAGGACCTCATAAAGGAACGAGAGCTGTTGAGAGATTCCATATTGCCGAGCCGAAGGGCAGCACTTCTGTACGTGATCGTAGTATATCACGTCGTCTCGTCCCCGCTGCATTGAAGAGTACCTATGCACTATGTTCCGGTTCACTGATAAAGAAGATAGAGTTGGGGTGGGGGTCTACGATGTGATACTCAAGTATGACCCGGGTAGATACATGCTAACTATGGGTAGGAAGCGGGAACCATTATGTAAATAACTTCGGGGGGTTACAGATCTCTTATACTACCTGAGATCGACAGAGCGGAACGACCAGAAAAAGAAGTGAAGTTAGAAAGCCGTATGATAGATGGTAACTATCTTGTACGGTTCGGGGGGTAATCGGCGTACTCTGATCAGTGGGGGGGAATCTTTGGCTCTATCGAACATACAGGGAATTGGAGGTAGCATTCTACCGAAGTTAAGTCATGGACTGGTTCCTTCAGCCCTTTTTCTATGTGTTGGTGTTCTATATGACCGACATAAGACTCGACTTGTTAGATATTACGGAGGTTTAGTGAGCACCATGCCGAATCTCTCTACCATTTTCTTCTCTTCTACTTTGGCCAATATGAGTTCACCTGGTACTAGCAGCTTTATCGGGGAATTTCCCATCTCAGTAGGAGCTTTCCAAAGAAATAGCTTAGTAGCCACATTAGCAGCGCTTGGGATGATTTTAGGCGCGGCCTATTCCCTTTGGCTATATAATCGTGTGGTTTCTGGAAATTTAAAACCCGATTTCCTCCATAAATTCTCCGATTCAAATGTCAGAGAAGTTTCCATATTTATACCTTTTCTTGTTGGAGGGGCGACCGTCCGTTGAACTACCAAAGAAAAAAGGGTAAACCAATGTGATCATGACATTGTAGGTGCTTGCGATGGGACGGATGCGACTTCCCTCAGTTGGTTTGGGTGGCATAGCCCGTTGCAGAAGTCCCCCCCTTTTTATCCATTTCTTTAGTCTTTAGAGAGCCAAAGCTTGACTTTACTAATAAAATAAGGCTCGCGTAGGGACGCTTTTTGGCTGAGCGGTATCTTTCTGGGTGGGACCGAGAGAAAGAAAGGATGGGGGGCAACCATGCATGGTACTTCTCGACCGTGTCTCCGAGGGACAGTTAAATGAGCGACTCATGAATGCTGCCGGGTCGGACGAGCCAATAACTCGAACGCATTCGGTCTGTTTTTTGAGCAAGAATCACAGCGTTACCTTACCTTCACCATGATACGGACTCAAAGTTCTTATGGCAGAGCACGAGGAGATTTATCATCAATATGATGATGGGAATGGAAACCAGAAGCACGACCGGGGTCTTCGTGGTCCAAGAAAATGAAACCATCAATAACAGTAACGTAAGCATGAGACTTTTTAGTAGTATCGGTGAACCAGATGGCCGCGGCGATGGAATCTGGGACGGAGGACTCGTAGTCTCTCTCTAGATCTGGCAACAGCGAAAGACCCCCTAACGTAATTCGAATAGGGGCTGACCGCTGAGCCCACTCTGGCCTCGCAGGGCGGGCCCCTGTGGTTGCGAGCTGGAGCTGCCATAGCTTATGGCTAGAGCCATAGGGGGCCCCAGCAGAGAAAACAGTAAGGATAACGAGCGCTCCGCCCGTCAAGCGGGCGGCAAGAGCAGCGGGCAAGTGCTTGGTAGGCCAACAGCCCAGTGAACCGGGCGGGGCACTCGACGAAAGGGGGGCACACTGAGCAAGTACGAGAAATTGGCCTCGCTCCGCTTTAAGCAAGGACCTCAATTCTCATTAGGAGGTCAAACCAAGGACCTATGGAAGTCGGGGCTCGTCCCCGGTCAATACAATATTGGATCAAACAATAGGGGGCCGTAGCACTGACCTCTTTTTTTATTGATTCAATACAATAGGGGAAAAGATCGTACAGTTCCCTACCGAGACAACAGAAACTCTCAACGGATCCTCCGCGTGCTGGGCATACCTCTTCCGTGCGTCTTTCTCGTGGCGGAAACAGAACAACAAGGAAAGACCCGGCCGACCTGCCCAGGGCTCGAGGGCGAGCTTTATTTAAGAGAGAATGGGGAGTGAATAGAAAAGCTTCCGTTTCCGTTCTTGGTTTGGGGGCGGGCTCCTCTCGATCTTATTCGTAGTTGGGAAGGGGGAAGGAGTCTAAATCAATGGACATTAATGAACCATCATTGATGGACGTTGCACATGACACGAGAAATTCGACTCAAGGTCCTTCGCTAATAGAGGTTGCTTACTCTCCCTAGTAGCGAAGGAAAAGGGCGGGGGTTTTTTCGTAGTAATAGTGGGCGGGTCTCATGAGATCTATGCCGGCCGTCGGAATCAAATGAAGGTCGAAGGACCATTCGATTCATTAAGGGGCATAGCGGCGCCCTCGCCTGGCGCCATTCCCGAACCTAGCAGCAGACGGGCGGGCCGGGCCTGAATTCAGACCAGACCAAACTCTTCTTTGTTTGAGCTGCCCCCACGCACGCAGACCAGAAGATCTCAGTTGTCCTGGGCTGGACAGACAAGTATGTAGAGATCTTCGTGGGACCGGGGAGGGAGTCTCAATCGATCTTTTCTAGGATTCTTTATCACGCCACGCACGGAGATCTTTCCATTGATAGATAAGACTCCAGTTGAACCCCTTGAACGGACTCTTAAAGGTTAGGGGTTACTACCTGCCTCTACGGAAGAGGTGTACTTTGTACCGCCCGGAGGTCAGGAACCCGGAGCGATAAGAACGAAAGGGTTGGTGTGGCCGCAGCTACAACTACTGGCGCCTCAAAAGGCTTAGATTCTAAGGGCGCTACTGAAAGCCTTTTTTAGGTCGTGTAATAGGGAAGTGTAAGCCCCGAAAGCCTTTGGTACTTCGGTAGGGCGAACAGCCCTGAAACCAAAAAAAAGGTTTGGAACCCTTCCCCTATTTCTGCATTTCATTCTCTATTCGGCCTGCCTCAAACAAAATGAGAAAAAAAAGGAGAGGCCTATAGATTCGAAGTCACTACAAAAGGGTCGGTCAATAGCATAGCTCTTTCTTTCCCGGGTCTCCTTTCGAAGGCCTTTCCTTCGCGAAAGCCTAATTCGGTAGGGCCGGACGGCTTTGTTTGCCCCAGCTTGGCGAATCGCATCCCCGCGCAACGACATTCTTTGTGCGCCCCTTACCGTTCTCGCTCAGTGTTTGCAACGGCTGGGGAGGCAGTCGTAGAAGCGAAGCCTATCGCCGCGCCGACCATCAAATACGAGATTGGGCCCCCCTTCTCAAAGATTTGATGGAATGGTCCAGCCCACCCAAGAGCGCTTATGTCATATGGGAAAAAATGGCTGGAAAAAATCCTTATGGTTTTTGATATCCGGTAGGAATAATAAGAATAAAAGTCCAGGTTGGTTGGTGAGCCTAGTGATAGGAGACTATCTAGCTTGGTTCGGAGAGCACTTGTTGGGTTAAAGATTTTTTTATTGCTAAATATTACGGCCTAAATGCTGAACTATTGACCCTACTTGTTCGGATGGGTGTTCACCCCAAAGTGTTCCCGGACCGCATGCATACATCCGTAAGTAACTTAGTGCAACATGGAAAATTTCATTGAGAGGAATCAGCAAAGAAAAGAAAAACGGGTCAACATCTAAGAGTCCTCGGGCTGAGGATGAGTTCGTTGAGGTGTCTACACAGGAATAAAAACCTCTTTTTTATTCTGTCGAGAGTTCGGATTGCTCCACCTAAATAGAACGAAAAGAAGGAATGGGAGATTACCGGTAAGCCAGATGCTTCGCTGTAGGTAGCTTGCTGACTCTCCTAGTTAGAAGAAGGCTCTTTGGCAGATTTTTTTTTTAGATCTGGATAGAGTCCCCTTTACTTGATATTCTATTAGTCAAGCGCTAGCGCCCTACAACTAGCAGCCCCTTTCTTATTATTAGTAAGATAGGGAAAAGCCCTGAAAAAGAAGAGAACAAAAGAAGACTACTTCGTATTTGGTCACTATCATGAAGTCAACAGCACACTTCCCGCAGCTAGCGCAGGAATAGCAACCTAAACCGAAATCGCATCAGAAACCGAACTCGGTATTTGAAGTCCCGGTTATAGTGATTCTTCCGAAAAGAGGAACTTTTTTTTTTAGCTTGACCAGACACACCAGCGAGAGTTTCAATCGCAATCGTCATAATCGGAATAGGCGTATTGGTCTATATGAATCCCCTTGTCTAGAAGTTATAAACCTCGTACTCGTCTCTCTTTCACCTCGTATTTTGAATAGGCAACACGCACACAAGCAAACAAAGGAACTGGGTCACGATGGGAACGGTCAATCGACGTTTTCCGGTTCGAATAGGAAAAGTCTCAGTCTTTCAAACCATATCTCTGTCTGATTGCCTTGAATTTCTTTAAAAAGCTTCCTATCAATTAGTGTAAATAGTTGCTTAGGACAGTTACTTTCAT
>JBAPLK010000223.1:65000-75000 GCA_037832385.1 Rhizophora apiculata
AAAGAGAGTAAGCGCTGTGTTCCCTTGGAATTCCAAAAACTCAAACTAATGAATAGCCTGTTGATTGCTTCCACTTGGCCCACTAGGAACATGGATTATTGGTCTACAGGTTTGGCACTCCAGGAAATAACCGAAAGCAGGTCGGCGGGGCCAAAAAATTAGGTTTCTTACTTTCATATGGAAAAGTATATACTAAGAAA
The DNA here is from genome assembly GCA_037832385.1 of Rhizophora apiculata. Taxonomy (NCBI): domain Eukaryota; kingdom Viridiplantae; phylum Streptophyta; class Magnoliopsida; order Malpighiales; family Rhizophoraceae; genus Rhizophora; species Rhizophora apiculata. The sequence goes on from JBAPLK010000223.1 coordinate 65,201, forward strand.
ATACATAAAGAGATGAGATCAACTCATCAAAAAAAGAAAATACATAAAGAGATGAGATCAACTCATCAAAAAAAGAAAAAAAAAACAACAAGGAAAACCAACTAAGTAAAAAAAGAAAAAAGGAACATTTACATAACAGTAAAAAAAACCATCCTGAACGAGCGCACCGAGAACGAACGAAAGAAAGCTGACCTGGAAAACTTTCCAATCTACTATAGTATCTTCAATCAAAAAGAAAGAAGAGAAAGAACTGGAAGTTGGCGCCTGCTTGCTTACCAAGCGATCCTGGCTTTCCGCTCCTCTCCCGTCCGGTCGAGTCAGCTTCGCTCCTCCAGTTCGATTATTATTCTTGACTTGACTTATTATTAATAAAAGTACTCACTATCAAAATGAAAGACGATCGATTATCTACCCAAGAAGATAGAGAGTCCCACATACGAGAAAAGGTCACAAATAGAGTTGAACCAAGTAAGATTGCAAAGGCATAATGATAGTAGGGTCGGGATATCCCCGCCCTCCGAACCGGACGTGAAGGTCTCCCCTCATCCGGCTCTCCGCAGGGGAATCTCCACTCACTGCTTCCCCTAATATCCTCCCTTTACCATATCATGGGGGTTTACAGGAGATCCCAGAGGCTCGCTCGGAAGGCTGCTATACCATACCTTTTGACTCAACTCTACTCTAGTAGTCACTAGACTCACTATAGTAGTCCGTCCGGCTGCTCTTGCTGACATCATTACTCTTCATTCTCCCGTGCTCTAGCAATTTCGCTCCCTAGACCACTACCATGTAGTTAGGTAGGGGCAATCAATCCGTAGAAACGGGAATCTAGGAATGAATGGGGATCCCTATCAATATAAAAATGAAGAATATATAATTAGTTACACTACCTTTCTCTCACTCAATAGATGTATCTGGTCTGATACGGTACAGTACAATACGAGACGATGGAATGCAATGGGATGGATGGTAGAGGGCTGCCTGCACCCAAAAGCGATGATTCACTTGTCCCCTTGTCCATAGGGACTTCGTGGCATACAACCGAAACGACTCCCACTGGATAGCCGCCCCTTTCTCTCTTTTTTTTTTACAGCCTCGTGGACGGACGAAAGAAGGGAAGTTACAGAACGTGGAAGTGGGCTCGCGAAGTAGACAGCAAGCAACAGCTTCTCAGCCCCCTTATATATAATATATAAGGGGAGCGATTCTATTAGTAAAGCGCTAGCGCGCCCTTTTTTCTATTTCTAATAATAAGGTAAGTTTTGAAGCTGGCTGCTCTGCTATACTATACTAGCTGTAGGGTGTTTTCGGCTATTTTTATTTAAAATAGAATTTCAAGTCAAGGTAAGATTACATCTTACGAATCTAAAGATCTCAAAATTGAAGAACGAGCTCTTCTTCTCGCCCCTATCTCTAAAGGGGCGTAAGCACTTCACTCGCTAGGGGATGGGATTCATTCACTTAAATTCCTGCTAGCACTACAAAAAGCTCCGGTCTTAACGCCCTTACTACTGCTGTGCAGCCTTTCCTCGGGTTCGTAGAGTCGGGTTTCCCGTTTACCCACAACGGAGGAGCCGCCCCCACCAGGCAGGCGGCCACGGGTCATAACGCACTCTTCGCACAACAAATCCACTTTGAAGTTGACTTATTCGCTCGGCCAATCGTCGGAATATGTACGAGATACCATAAGGGCCCAATATCTCAATAGCACCTTTGTCTAAAGCTTCGAATGAGACTTCATATCCGAAACGCAGGAAGGATCTGACTAGAAAGTCATTCAAAACTTGATCGAAGAACCAGCGTTTATTGAAGAAGCTATAGAGTCGATTAAAAAAAGTACTTGTTTGAAAGGCTCGTTGGAATTGATCCGCTACGGGATTTACATTATACGCAACAGAAGCACCTGAAGTACTAAACAGAATAGGTATTAGTTTGGTAATGGTTGGAGCAGCAAACTCGGATTCGGCAAGAATCTCATTTTTTGGTAGTACAAAGGGGGAATTGGCCCAAAAATGGGATAGGGGTCAAGACGCAGTCGGGCGCCGGCGGCTGACTCAAGTGCCCCCCGAACCGCGCGAAATGGTCGCCTATTACACGGCTCATTAACTCTGCCTGGGTGGGGGTACCTATTATTCGTCGTCGGTCCGGCGCACCCCTACTCACTTAAAGGATGCTGCTTAATTACGAAGGAAATTCTTTTTTAATAAAGAGAGTTCCCTTTAGTTAAGCGCATCGGGCCAGGAGTGGACATCATCATCTGCAGACAAATCCAGATCCTCTTCTCTTTCATCATTAGCTTAGCTAAAGTGGAATAGAATGACTGGCTTTCCGGAAAATGAGACGAAACCAGCTTTTTCGAAATAATCAACATGCGCTCAAAAATACCTCCTAAACCCCCTCCTGCCAAGTGATCGAGTTGAGTCTGAATTTGCTGTAGAAGTTGCTCCCGCTCTGGACTTACTTCAAGGAAAAATAGGATTGGGCAATTCCGCCGGTTCTGGAGCTTACCTTATTTTTAATAAAATAAAAGGGAAGGTCTTTTTTTATAGAGGTTGAGTAAGGGGGGGCGGAGTTGAGGCTTCTCAGCCGCAGGAACAGGGAACGAATCCTCCAAAAATGGAATGAGTTCGAAATTACTACCACAAGAAAGCCGCCCCCTCATCACTTACCGCTATTTTTTCTTGGGTTCTGGGGGGAATTCACAACATTTTTTCTGGCCTTCCTTTCTATTGATGAAGAGGCGACCTCGTGCTCTTCAAGAAATTAAGGCAAAGGCCCCCGAGCCTGAGGGGATCTTGAAGGGCACCAAATCAAGGTTTTTTTCCCTTAGGGGCGAAACCAAAATCAAAAGAGGCGACGGAGGCCTCAAACTCATTCCATTCGGAGTTGGATAATTTTGAATTCTACTTTCTCAATAGGAATGCATCAACAAAACTGCCCTTCCATATAGATCGTCGTGGCATGAACTTTGTCAATATCTTCCTAGCCTTCCTATTGATCTTTATTTTTTCTAGCTTGTTGAGAGTTCTCTTTTTTGTTTGTTTTTGACCGTCTCCGAAAACACCTGCTTATCCCGCATGTGCTTTCGGAGCCCCCACTCATTCAATCACTTGCTTGTGATTGCAGCCATTCCCCGAAAAGGAAGAGACGAGGGAATCGTCCGCTCCCGTTCATGTGACGAAGCGAACATCGTTAGGTCCCGAATTCTGCGAACCACCGGGTCTAGACCAAGATCTCCATTACGTCTACGATATATCGATCCGAAGAACTTACTTTCAGTTGTAAGTCATCCATTCTGCTCCTATCTAAAGTGATGCTAGGCTGCTTCACACAGGTGCGCTTCGCTCGGTCACATGATGAATATGTTTGAAGCTAACTGCATGTCGAGCGCTTAAGCGGAGCTTGTGGTCACTCGTTCCTCGCTTGTTTCAATCCTAGTAAAGAGCTTCTGATCTGATTCTACACTACATACGATATTCCGGCCCTCACTAGCTCTTCGCTTGGTTGTACAAGGAGCATGCCCGAGGAGGCTACTACGCTCACCGCGCACTTGCATCAATCACCACCTGAGTTTCGCCCAGCTCCTACGCCTACCACGAACTTGAATCATCATGTGGCTGCTAAAGCAAGCTAAGCTTCACACAGCCCTGAGGAAGCCAAAAAAAAGACCCTGTCCTCTCACGGCCGAAGGCTCCGAAACCCGTTGGAGAGCTTTTAGATCCCGCCCTAAAACGCCCATTCTCCTAGAGTTCCGAAGTGATCCTCGCAGCCAAAAAAAGCCGAAAGAAAGCCGGGCAAGATTCGCTTCGGTTGGTAGTACGATGGGGGAGCAGAATCGTATCTAGCAGTGGTTCTTCGGATCGATCACAGAATTTCGGCCCCGTCGTTTGGCTTCCACTCCAGTTGACCTCTCTTGTTTCCATCCCCCTGTGAGAAGGTAGAGAGCAAAACCAACCCAGCAAACCACTACACTATTACTATGCCCCTATTAGTCAAGCATGTACTTCTTGCAAGGCTGCTTCATGTGACAGACATCGCAAAAGTAGTCCGTCGAACTATCGCCGATAGAGGGCATCGTTCAAGTATACGATTTTTGAACCCATCAGGGTTTCGCAGTCAACCATTTGATAGCCCTGTTCCTGAATATACAGAAAGGGCTTCGATGAGCCCTAGATGTAAAGGGCTTTTTTCCCTTCTAAGCAATTAAAAGAGCGCGGAATTTGACCTCCCTCAAATGGATGGATCTAGGATTGATTGTGGAACCGAGCAGAGAGAACCCGGGGCGGGCAGGAAGATACGCTAGGCGGAGTAGTAGCTCTGGAGCAGGTTCTTCGACTGGATCAATGCATGTATGAATCCTAAAAAAATCCCGAAGTCTAGAAAAAACTTGGGTTATGGTAGGAAAGGCGGTCACAGGAAGAAATGCCTTACCAATGAATAGATTAGTCTACTAACGTCAACAATCTCTTTCTTCATATACGATACCGCCCGGTTTGATATCCGAAACAATAGATATGACACAAGAAAGAAAGATAGATATTCCCATGGTAGAAATAGGACAGTTGCACTAAGGAAGAGAGCTAGGGATTTGATAAAGGTGATAAGACAGGGTTCCAAACCTGCCTTAGTCTCAGGTTGAGAAGCCCTTGGATAGATCCTTGCATAGTCTATTCCTGTTCGAGTAGCTAGAATCTCGGTCGGCCTAGTCTTCTCTGTAAGTGCGCCGGTAACCTTTGGCTAATAGCTAGCCTAAGACAAGAGGCAATAAAGCAGAGCTAGCGAAGGGGGACCAAAAGCAGGAGCTTTTTAAGCGCGCTCTGAAACAAAGGAGGCAGATACGTGAATGAAGTGAGATCTTGGAACAAAGGCAATGGGCGTAGGGTTTGATCCTTCGCACCGAAAGGACCCGACCCGGGAAAGAGCCCCCTTTTATTTTAAGTTAAGGAGCGCGCGGGAATCAATTCTAAGGTAAGCCATTCCCGAGGAAGACTTCCTGCAGTATGGAAGCTGCTACGTGGAAAAAGTCCATAGGCCATAGGTGAGATGAAGAAAAAAGAAGGCTCTTCTGGTCGAATAAGAGAGACTTTTGCTTCAAAGGAAGAGCGGTGGGTGGGGTAGGAAGGAGGGTCGAGAATAGGTTTATTCTTTAAAAAAAGGTACATGTTTCAGGCCTTTAGAAAGGCAGGGCAGTTTAACATGGGAAGAGTACCGTACCACAAACCTATTAATTAAAGTAGAAAGTAAAACGAAAGGTATGAGGAACCGTTTTCTCCTCCGGATAAGCCTCGGGAACTTGGTTGAATAGTACATTCAATTAAGGAATTTTTCTCCATGAGTTAATATTAATAGCAGTTACTATCTTAGTGTTAGTTTGGGACTTCTGCTTGTTTGTTGGGAATCCTAATTTTAGAGATATATCGAGCCTAGGAGCAGGCGCGCTCTTGTGTTGATTGCTGTTTATTATATAAAGTTAGTTAAGGTGTGAAGGTTGCTTCTGCTGCGTTAAATATCGTGCGTGGTAGAAGCTTTTTGTTTAGTTGATTCGGAAGCGGAGTCAGAGTACCGCCCCGACAATCTGTCTTCGAAACCGCTCTAAGTTCTTTTCTTTGCCAAGCGGCTTTGAAAAAGGCCTCGTATAAGGGCTAAGAGAAGACGGGAAGGAAGATCACTAATACCAGTTAGCGCTATGGACAGATTCCCAGACCTCAAAGGGAGGCTTGCCTTTTTTTTGAGTTTAAGTTATATACTGGCCGTTTGGGCCTTAGCATAGGCCTACCAAGACTGGCTAATTTCAAGGACTTGGTACACTGGCTCACTTTCGTGGAAAGCGCTCTCGGATGGCATTATCTAGAAAACTATTCCATGAGGTGAAAGTTTCGAGGGCCGGGTCACTCGAATCCAGGCAGACGTATACCTTAGTTGCTGCGACGGTAATGTCAGTTGCACTTTCATCATGGCGAGAGTGGAAATTAGCTCCGTTTTTGGTCTCCTATCTATAGACGTGTGCTTTCATGTCTGTCGCCGGGCCGATATTTAGGTTGTGGCCAGCCACCTTTGTAGCTCCTGTATAGTTGTGATCCCCGCATCCCTCTTCGACCTCATTGAATAGCGTGTCCCATTTGTTCGTGGAGCCTTAGTGGGAAAAGAGGATAGGCGGGACAGACTCTGACTCGTACAGCCCACTGGTCCAGGGCATGGAGCATACTATTTTACAACCAGCGGAAAGAAGTTAGCCGGCTAGCGCACTTCGGTCACTCAAGGTAGCCCCCTATCGAACGCATCTCTCAGATAGACTTTTTTTCCCTGTAGGTGTAGTAAAGTAAGTAGTCGGCCTAACCTTCGGTTCCCGTAACCAAGTTTTTCTTTTTGACTCCTTATGTCTTTTTTCTTATTTAATCCATACTTTTTTAGAAGTGTAGAGCCATAGGGGGCCCCAGCAGAGAAAACAGTAAGGATAACGAGCGCTCCGCCCGTCAAGCGGGCGGCAAGAGCAGCGGGCAAGTGCTTGGTAGGCCAACAGCCGGCATTGCAAGAAAAAAGAGAGCCTCCGCCCGTTTGAGTCGTTGCGAGACGGAAAGCGTACCGGCAGTTTGAGTCGCGAAAGGGCCGCTATATAAATAATAGATATATATATATCTAGAAACAATAAGATAATCATTTTATTTATCTAATTGTTCATTCCTGGGAAGAGGAAGAAGCAGATAGAGCAAAGGCCTCCCCTTTTCTTTCCGTCCGCTCTTCCCGAAGTGAGCGAATTGCATGTAGAGATCCATAGGGGCTTATAGTTTAATTGGTTGAAACGTACCGCTCATAACGGTGATATTGTAGGTTCGAGCCCTACTAAGCCTACCGCCCCTTCTCTTCACCCGATACAAGGCAGTCGAAGTCCCCGCCACCCTGCAGATCTCAATGACGATTTTCTCAGGGTGATTAGAGACCTCATTTCTGTGCATGACCGGGTGATCCTAGTGTTGATTGAGACTAGAATAAGTGGTGATAGGGCTGATGAGGTGTCTCGAAGGATTGGGTTCTCTAGTTCGACGCGAATGGAAGCTCAAGGGTTTAGTGGAGGCATATGGGTCTTTTGGAGGACTGAGCGTTTTTAGGTTCAAATTTTCTCTAAAGACTCTCAGTGTGTGAACTTGTTCATTGAAAATATTAAGAGTGAGCATTGGATTTTCTCGGCGGTATATGCTAGCCCAATCCCTGCAAGACGAGAGTACTTATGGGAGGCGCTCTATCAGCTCACGAAGATACATAATAGGCCATGGCTGGTAGCAGGAGATTTGAATGCCTAGAAGTTGGCCTCGGAGAAAAGTGGGAGTTCCAATAAGGTGTACCGTAAGTGTGCTCGATTTGCTAGATGGATTGATGATTGCGAGCTTATTGATCTAGGTTTTTCTGGACCAAAATTGACATGGTCAAGAGAGTATGGTTTGAGAAAGATTAGCATCCGGCTTGATAGGGCGTTAGCGAATGCCTCTTGGAGAAGCTTGTTTCCAGAAGCGACGGTTTCACACCTCCCGAATATCTATTCGGATCATACCCCCTTACTGATTGATTTATTTGGTGCCATTCCTCCTCCAATTTAGGTTTCAAGCAGCGTGATTGACGCATTTGGAATTTCGGCCTTTTGTTCTGGATAGTTGGGAGAATAGTCTGCCTCTCAATGAGACCCTTGCAAGTTTGACAGAAAAAGGAAAGGTGTGGAATAAACAGGTGTATTGAAAAAGAGGAGGATTTTGGCAAGATTGGGTGGTATTCAAAGAGCCCTTTCGGAAAGAAATTCGGTGCACCTTTTCGGATTGGAAAAGAATCTCAAGGCAGAGTATAGAGAAGTGCTCACGCAAGAAGAGATCTTATGGTACCACAAATCCAGGGTGCAATGGATTCAATTTGGTGATTGTAACTCGCAATTTTTTCACACGTCTACTCTCATCCGAAGGAAAAAAGAAATTGGATTGGAAGCTTAAAGGGGGATGATGGAAGTTGGATCACGGATGTCAACCTGTTGAAGAATATGGTTGTTCCATTTTTTCAGAAACTCTATACAGACGAGGGAAATCCAGGTATGCCTGTTAACTTTGTCAATGCTCCGCCCTTGTCTTACTGATGAGCAAATTGCTTCTTTGATGAAGCCAGTGACTCCTAGGGATGTCAAGGATGCGCTTGGAGCATACAAAGCACCTGGAGACGATGGATTTCAGCCATCCCCAAAATTTTGGGATGGAGTTGGTCCCTCTTTGTGTGGTATGGTCTTGAGGGCTTTCCTTGATAAAAGCTTGCCTCAGGGGATCAATCATACTTTGATCAAGTTGATTCCAAAGGTCCCCTTTCCAAAAAGCAGAGAAATTCAGAAGTGACGTCCAAAAGCCCGTGGTCGAAATGCCGCCTCCACGAGAAGGAGAAGAAGTGGAAGTTCCCGTTGAGGAGCCCAAGATGCGGGAGTACGGGAGAAGGGACCCAGACCTAATTAGAGCCGCTTTGCAGGCCCGAGTGCAAGACGAAATCGCTCAAAAGGGGAGCGCGATCCGAAGGGTCGTGGAAGAATTATTCGAGGCGGAAAAAGCGGAATTTAGCCCGCTCGGATTTAGATTTCCGCAAGTTGGACCAGTTTGTGGACAAAATAATCGGACAAGATGCCTATCGCTTTGATCCCCCTACTCTTGAAAACAAGCATAAATCTTTTTCCCGGCTCTTAACCCAACTGAGTAAGGAGGATAGCTCCATAAACTATCAGATGAAACGCGATATTGAACGCAATCTTCTCGATTTCATTGTCCAAGAATGAGGAAGAAGCTTCTTTCAATATCGTGTTGCCCCAGGCCAGGGAACCCCCTCTTTCTAAAAAAGGTTGCGGGATGGGCTTCTTTCTTTTTTTTTTCCGCCCAAGCCCCAAAATATGATGAGAAGAAGAGGGGCCGCCCTCTTTTCTTTTTCGCACCAATCCTTATGTCCTTTCCCTTGGGCAGTGGCTTACTGGCTCTATGAGCTCTTGGGCCTAGCTTTTTCGCTCCATTCTCTTACTCATTATCCGAAAGAGATAAACTTCTCTCTAGGGAAGATAGATCGTAGGACAGACATAACGACAAACAGACTATCTAACGAAAAAAAATTCTTGTCTTGTACCTTAGTACACGGAACACTATCCCAATCTCAATGAGAATCAGTACACAGAACTCGATCATGAAAGTCGGAAGTAGTACTTTCTACGCTATTGGGATACCTTTCTTTTTAAAGAAAGTCAAGATCTTTCCCATAGGAATACCCCAGACACTAGTAAAGACGCTAAGCTGCCTTCCCTTCTTGAGCGAGAGTTCTGTCTTTTAGTGGAGCTGTTTTCTTAGCGAAAGTCATCGTGGGCTACCGCGATCATGATGAAATGGACCCTTTTTTGAAAGGAAGACCTTTGAGGCTTTTATCTTACGACTTATCTTTCCTCATCTAGTCCAACTAATAGATCTGGCGTAGGGAAGTAGAAATCCAGCTTCGAGGCGTCGGCATCTTGTGATTTCCACTGCTGCTATTTCTTAGCCGGGACCCTTCTTTTTCTGTTTTTTCTTTTTCTTCTCTTTCTTTTTCTGTTTTGGTTTTTGCATGTACAGAGTAGGTTTTGTGACCTCTAATAGCGTTGGTGATTCAGTATCTTCAGGAAGCTGAGTATTCGATTGAATCTCTTCCCGCAGTTTAGCAACTTCTTCTTCCAGACTAGCATATTCTCTATCTTTATTGTCTAACTGTTCTTTAATGAGAGCATTTTCATGCTTCATAATCTTCAATTCTCTATCTAGAATTTCTAG
>JBAPLK010000223.1:80000-84162 GCA_037832385.1 Rhizophora apiculata
CAATTTCGGGTCATTTCTTGGTGAACATAATCTGCCATAATCTCTTCGATCCCTTCATTTATATGCCAGAATAAAGAGAGATTTGGTAGGAAAGTGGAAGAGACTTTTTTGTATATAATAATCAAAGGGAGCAGCAAAACTGCAGTAATTCTTTGGAAAAGCCCGGTTCTCTTTGTCTTCGAGCTTTCATTCCTCAATCCACTCTTTCGTTCCTTCATATACCCCCCCACCAATAGATAGAAACAAATGGGAATAACCGAACCACGTCTACAAAATGCCAGTACCATGCAGCTGCTTCAAAGCCAACGTGATGCTCCTTGGTCAGATGACCAAGATATTGGCGAATACCACATATGATCAAGAAAAGAGTACCTATAATCACATGAAAACCATGAAAGCCAGTTGCTAAGAAAAAGGTAGAACCATAAATACTATCCGAAATAGTGAAGGGTGCTTGATAATATTCCATTCCTTGAAAGCCAGTGAAATACTAGAGCCAGTGAAACGGTAGCTACTAAAGCATAAACTGCTCGTTTTTCCTTCCCCGCGAGTATAGCATGATGAGCCCAAGTTACGGCAGCTCCGGATGAAAGGAGAATTGGGGTATTAAGAAAAGGGATTTCCCAAGGATCTAAAACCCCAATCCCTTTGGGGGCCAAATACCTCCGATCTCTACGTAGGTGCCAAAAGAAGAATGAAAAGAAGCCCAAAAAAAAGCAAAAAGGAACATAACCTCCGATACGATGAACGGAATAAACCATATCGAAGTCCTAATTGTACGACTTTGGTATGATGTCCTTCCAACGTGGACTCACGTAGAACATCGCGCCACCATACAAACATGGTATATAGGATAAATATGAGGCCCAAACTGAGAAGTGTGCACCCCCTTGAAATGAGTGCATGTACATCACACCTCCTACGGTGGTTGCCAAAGCTCCGAGTGAACCCGAAATAGGCCATGGACTTGGATCTACCAAATGATAAAAAATGTCTCTGAGATTCAATCATAAACCCACTTTCCCTCGGTTTGTATGTCACCCCCCCTTCACCCCCACCCCCTAAAGTGGTAAAGAAGGGCTCTTTGGGGTCTAATTTTCTTTTCTATCTGACAGGACAAACAAATAGGAAGGGATGGTTCTTTCATTGCATTGATAGAATTGAGAAGAGAATCGTTGGTTTAACCGACGAACTACGTGGGAAAATGGACCTTCTTTCTTTGATTTTCAGCAAGCATTTTTGGAAAATGAAATTCCATTCAGTTCGGTTTCGGAAAACTTGCTGGTCGCGGATTAGTTCGTTCTGCGACGCCGGCGGCCTAAAATCAAAGGCGCAGGTTGATCTCTTCTGCTTAAGGCTGCATTCATTTATTCAACTTGACACGTGGGAAGGGCTTACTCTCCTATTGGCTCGGCTTGGTCTCGCTCCTTCCCGCACTATTCCTCCCCACTAAAAAGAGCGATTTGATAATTTCGATAACCTAAACAAAAATGCAGAAGTGAGCGTACCCAAACTCTCTTCTCTCCCCCTTTTTTTAGCCAACATCATCAACCCCATTTTTCACTTTGAATTAGTCAAAGCCAAAAATCTTCTGAATAGAAGGAAAGGAGATCAGAAAGAAAGGCGGACGACTTGATTATAAGTATAGATCGAATGTTTTCGTGAGCAGTAAAGCAGCAGATCCCCCCTTATTTTGGGAAAGCTGGTGGCCGCGATGTGAATTCTTTCAAGGCAAGAGGCGGCCTGATTCGACATTGTTGTTTACATTTGATCCGGTCGAGGTGGTTTTCGTTTACCCAGCGCGTAGGTGGTCTAAGTTCCTATGACCGAGTCTTTCTGGCCCCTGTGAACATCTTTTCTTAATTGTATTAAATAGGGCCTCTCTAACCGGTGAAAAGTGGTGGGTGTCCACTAACGGCCATTCCTGGCTCGGCTCCGATAACGCAATTCCGGGAGGAGTCGGTAGTTGGGCACTGGATCCCTTCGGACCTGGAAAACGTGTGACGCTGGGTCGGGGTTTGGTTGAACCAACGGGTCGCTCCTCTAGTTGAAGTATCAGGCCCCTTTTTTCGTAGCCTAGGTTACACCTTCGGAATACCCCGGAAGGGAATTTTTCTCTACTTCCCAAAATCTTCACTTTACGCCACGCCGACTCCATTTTCGTCATAAAGCGTGGAATTAGACCAAGGGGACTCTCCATAGGAACTAGTCCCCTCAAGATTTCGCACGTTAAGGAGATCGAGACACAGCCCCAGGGCTATGGGGAAAGATGTAGATCGATCGCCCTAGACTAGATAGACAAACTACATAGAGGGGTCTCCTACAAGTCTAACTATTCTTTGATTTCGTTCCCCCCGTGAAGATCAATATCATACAACACAAATGAGGTCTGCAAAGTTTCACATGCTAAGTAATACCCGATCCAATAGTTTACGCATATAGATAGATACATATTTAATATTAATAACAACAACATTTTAAATGTTGCAAAAGATATTAATGGATATCGGTAGTTGTCCGGTCGTACCCAAACAATAATATTCCAGAGGGAAATGCACCTAAGATCAAATATTTTCGAGCCGGCTTCCGTGGAAAATTCAGACTTTCTTTTTGATGCTGCGATCACATAAAAACATAAACTTTGAGGCTCAATAGCTAAAATACATGGCAATAATTGACATCATGAGCCGAGATCATAAAGAGCAGTTACTGCGAGTAGGAGGTCTAAAGAATTAATAACAATGAATTCAAAAGCATTCAAACCTCTTCTTGTTCGGAAAGAAAATCGAAAACACATCGAAATGGTACCAGCCGTACTTAAATAATAGAAGATTTGACAGAAAATATGTCAAATTGTCCCTCTAAAAAGGATATATTCCAGAATAAATGGCAATTAGTTAGGAGAGGTGACAATAAGTTATAACAAGTTCGAACGCCAGCGCGCGAAAGCAGAAGCAGGTATATTAGATACCTTAGGAAAGCCCCGGCCAGAACCACACGTGCAAGTTTCCCTGCATCGATGGCCGCTTCGTGAATAACTTCTTCAAGGATATTGGCCGTGAACTACGGGTGATAGACTCACATACCAATATCGAGAGCGAACCTATTTGGATCATGGGTTAGAAATAAAATGGCGCCTATCAGCCCCGATCCAGGCCGCGGTTCTATTGATCATGATCCCTTACCTACGCGATAACCGTGATCTTGGGGCGTTTTGGCTTTAACGAGAGAAAGCCACGAACCGAATAAACTTCTTAATCTACTTCCCACTACAACAGAGAGATCATATTCCATGCGTCCACAGAAACAGAAGAAATCGACAATGCATTATGAGCCTCAAGCAGCGTAGCTTGGAGTGGGCAGTGTAGCGTGGGTAAGAAAATGTCCGCCAAGAGAGGAACCAAACCGGAACCTATTAGCGCAGCTAAGCTAATATGCGCCGGAGAAAACCAGAGTTAGGAGGCTAAGCTCTACCTTCGAAGCCCGCCCGTCCAGACCGCGGCGCCCTTTTTCATTATCATCTACCGCCCTTATCTTTCCTCCGGCCTATTCACGCCATATGAAGATCTCGTATGTCGACTTCGGTTTCCGATGCTAAAAAAAGGTAGGAGACATTAATGCAGGATCAGTCACCCCGGGCAAACAACAACCCCCTCCAAAGAAGAATGTGAATGACCTATAGTCCCCCCGATCCCTATAGAGCGAAAGAGCGCCTGGTTTGATCCCTAGGTTGCAGCACGCCCAGGTCGTTAACTCCTCGCGCCGCTGGCCGCGTGTCTAGGGACCGAACCTTAGCCTCACCTGCACAAGTAGCCTACGTAGTGTAGTGTCACGGTCGCACAATTTTACACATAGCGCTTACGAATCAATGTGCTTCACACGAACCAGAGGTACATTACGAAGCCTGACTAGCGCTACGATTAGCCAAGCCTTGCGCGGCAAAGAGATCAGGACTATCCCATCCTACGGTTCCTAACTAAGAAAAAACGGTCCAAACCCAGAAGATGCCGATCTAGAGTTGAGGGGGCACTGGCGATATAGCTCACTCAGCATCCCAAAGCGACGCTGCCCAATCCTAGGCGACGCAACACTAAGTAAATCCAATACCAACACATTACTGATAACGGCGGATAATCATAATCTTAGAGAAGTACTAAATTAC
>JBAPLK010000224.1:0-13801 GCA_037832385.1 Rhizophora apiculata
TGGGTTTGTGTTTCTGAAGATTTCAATGTAAGACTGATAATTGAAAAAATTTTACAATTATTGGATGAGAAAAAACCTGACATAAGCGAGATGGATCTATTAATAAAATCTCTTCATAAAAAAATTAATGGAAAAAAATATTTACTTGTATTAGATGATGTTTGGAATGAAGATTTTCAGAAGTGGCGTTCCTTAACAGATTTGTTAATGGGTGGTTTAAAAGGAAGCCGAATATTAATAACCACGCGATCTAAGAAGGTTGCAGAGATTCCAAGCCGACTGCTAGGAACACAAAATGAAGTATATGAAGTAAGTGGCTTATCTGACAAGGAATCTTGGTCTTTGTTTGCTCGAATGGCCTTCAAACAAGTCACGCCACCAACACCAAAGCACGAAGCAATTGGGAAGGAAATTGTTGCAAAGTGTAAAGGAGTTCCACTGGCAATAATAGCAATTGGAAGTGCCATGTATTCTATAGCTGAATGGGAATCCTTCAGGAATAAGGAACTGGGGACGATAGATCAAGGGGAAACCAGTGTCATGGCAATCCTTAAGTTGAGTTATGATGTTCTTCCTTCACATTTGAAACCCTGTTTTGCTTATTGTAGATTGTTTCCTAAAGATCATGTAATTCATGTTGATACATTGACAGATCTTTGGATGGCACAAGGGTTTATTAAGTCATCAGATTCAACTCAGTGCCTCGAAGATAGTGGTTGGAAGTGTTTCAAGGATCTCCTGTGGAGGTCTTTCTTCCAAGACGTGTCTGAAGATGACTTGGGGAATATAACAAGTTGCAAAATGCATGACCTAATGCACGATCTTGCTTCCTCGGTAGCTGGAGCTGGAAGTGTCTGTATGTCAATCTCAAACTTGAGAGAAGTTAGTGAGAAAACTCAACATCTCTCAGTTGACTGTTCCACAAGGATAAGGAGAGACGGTGACAATTCGCAAGTTCCAGTATGTGTGCTTGAAGCGAAACATCTGCGGACATTTCTCGCACCAAAGCCAGAGTATCTTGGAGTTGGAGATTGCCTTAAAATAGGCGAAGGGCAATGCCATGCAATTTTTTGTAATTTACGGCGTTTACGGCAGTTGGATCTGGGTGCTAAGACAGTGCCCAATTCTATTGGTAAATTGAAGCAATTAAGGTATTTTGATTTGTCTAGTAATAGAGAGATCAAGACGCTACCCCGTTCAATTAGCAGATTTCAAAACTTGCAAGTACTCAAACTAAAAAGATGTCGCGAGCTCAGACAATTGCCCAAGGATATCAAGAAGCTGGTCAGTCTCAAGAAACTTGATATCAGAGGTTGCGATGAGTTGACTCATATGCCACGTGGGATTGGACAGTTGACTTCGCTGGAGAGATTAACGAGATTCGTACTGCCTACAAGTGAAAACTCGAATCGGAAGAGTGGAGGACTGGGTGAATTACATGACTTGAACAAGTTGGGAGGAAGTCTACGGATTGAGAATTTGCCGCATCGTGGGAATGGAAAAGGCAATCAGAAGGGTACTACTCCTCCCACTGGTGTAGCTGAAACTTGTGCAGCCGCCAATTTGAGTGAGAAGCCACGTCTCCAGAAGTTGGTATTAAGATGGGCGCGGTTGGATGGTGACGATTTTAATGAAGATGAGGTGTCATTGGAAGCTCTACGGCCACACCCAAATTTGAAATCATTATCAGTGGAGAATTACGGAGGAATAAATTTTGCCACCTGGCTTTCTTCCCTCCCGAATCTGGTCGGGCTTTTTTTGATTAACTGCCCGAAATGCCGAAGTCTTCCGGCATTGGATCACCTCCCTTTGCTAAAAGAAATAGAAATCCGGGGATTAACTGATCTGGAATACATAGATATAAGTATTTGTTCTGTGGTCGGAGGACGAGGAGGAGGAACAGATATCTGTAGCAGCAGCAGCAGTAACAACAATAGCATGATCTCCTTCTTCCCTTCCCTTGAGTCCCTGACGCTCTGGGACTGTCCCAATCTGAAGGGATGGCGGCCATCATCACCGTCATCTTTGCTTCCCCAATTTCAGCGTCTTTCTGATCTGTGCATTAACTCGTGCCCAAACCTGACTTCAATGCCACCGTTATGCCCATCCTTGAAAATGCTGAGGATAGACTCTGTCAGCTTCAAGTCATTGGAGCAAATGCTCAAGGAGACGATTTCTCCAGCACATGAACCGTCGTCTTCTTCTCTTCCATCTAATCTCTCTTCGTCTTTGAAACAGCTGGAGATTGATGATATTGAGCATCTGCCAGAAGATTTTCTGCCGGTGGAGTTGCTGCAAACCCTCACTTCTCTGGAGGAGTTAAGGATTTCGAGTTGCCCGACATTAACTTGTCTACCTCATTCGAAAATGCTACTTCTCACTTCCCTCAAGAGTCTCGACATTGTGAGTTGCGAAAATCTATTAGATCTGTCCAAGTATGATGATGACAGCAACAGTAACAACGATGCTATTCTATGCCAAGGGCAAGGCCTTAGAAGCCTCACCTCTCTTTATATTGATAATATTCCAAAGTTGGTGCATCTCCCAAAAAGGCTTCTTCTGCATTCAATTGCCCTGCAGAGCGTCATCATCCATGATTGCCCTAATTTGGCGTCGTTGCCAGAGTGGATGCCCAACCTCACCTCATTACAAAATTTAGACATTATTGGTTGTTCCCAACTGTCAGAGAGATGCAAAAACAACACGCGCGAGGATTGGCCCAAGATTGCCCACATCCCTAACATTAGAGTCGATTGGGAAGGCATCCAGAGGGATGGATGCTATAAACTTTGATTTGATCAGAGAAGAATCCGTCCACCTTTCCAGTCTAGTTTCAGCAGGTTCACCCTCCTACTGCTCTCTTCTTTTTATCTCCATCTCCATCCATTTTGTTTCTATTAAAATGATAGCCTGTGGTATTATTTTTCTCCTACAAATTAACAGATTTCTTCTTTTTAATTAGAGGTATTTCCAGTATGAGAATTCAAGTTACCAGTATCAATTTGTAATCTTATTTCACCTCATTTTTCAGGAATGGAGATTGGGGTGACTAGAGGTTACATTCTGCCTGCTCAGAATGTGATATGACCTGTTGCTTCTTGTTTCACACATTTGGTTATTATGCTGAATGCCTTTACTCAATCATGACTACATGCAGGAACTTGTTGATGCCTATCCTTCCTACTTCAAGTGCAAGGAGTATGGGTCTTGAGGAAGAAAAACTGGGTTTCTGTAAAGATTTGATGGCAGAAATTGAGAAAGATCAAGGTCTTCAAAGAGGGGCTTCAGAGGATATTTCATGTGATTATTTTTTTTTATCTAACTGGTGTGTTTGGAGTAAAGAGGGAACAAAAGGATGCAGACAAAGGTAACTTCCCTAAGAAGTCCACAGAGGCTGGTCTTGTAGGCCTTTTTTAGAGAACAATGATTATTGTGGACTAAACAACATCCTCCAATACTTTCGAATTGAGTGAGATAAATTAATTGCCCTTCTAAGATCCCTTTCGTCTATTAAAATAACTTGAGTATATCACAATTTAATGTTCCTCTATTTTCAATGTTGGAATGCCCTTAAATTGGGGTTAATCTTTTTTAGGTGCGTGTGACCATTTCAACAACTATCCAAATGAAATAGTTGGTGTGCAAAAAGGATAGGGGGGGGGGAAATTTGAATTGAGAGCGTTGGTGGCAGTTGCTGATTTTTGGACTATTTTCAATCTTTTGGCCTAAGGGCACTTTCCAGTTGTGTAGCTGAGTTCATGAAATGGAAGCTTGGCAGGGCCTTCTATGTGGTTAGTATAATATTTCAAGCCCAGTTTATTTAAATTGTTAACTTATTCCTGGCGGAGATTTCCTATGTTTTGTGGGCATTCAACTTGATTGATGTTGGGCTTGTGAGAAACATTTCCTGATGAACCTGCCTTAAACATTGCAATCACATTGGTTCTCACTTTTTAAGAAGAAATCACTTTACCATCATCTGACTATTGTTTTATTATTTCTCTCTATTTCTTTTTCTCGGGACTGCTTAAATCATTGAGTGACTGAACAAAACCCTGGTACTGAAATATGTATGTCACTATCATCATGCAAGTTGCAATGTTTCCTAATTTTCAGTTGGAATTGCCAAATTGGTTACTTAGATAGGAAAAACCATAATTAGTTCCTTTTCATTACCTTTCTAAATGTAATCGCGTGTTCTGGGCTAAGTGAATCTTGCTCCTAATTTAAATTGGAACAATTCCTTACCCACAAGGACCCTGTGTGTACATGCAACAGAAACAAAATAGAACCCACTTGGAGTTGGGAAGAAAAGGCTCTACATTTGCTCGACTGTTCCCTTGGATTGAAACCTATCTTTCTGGCAAATTGGTTATCACATTTACTGCAGGCACTTTTTATACTCTACTGGATTTGTTGCATGCACCAGGGTTAAAGGGCTTGAATGTTGTTGCTGTCTTATTGTGAAAAGTAGTGAAAATGGAATAATAACTGTAGCCATGATCAGTTGGGGATTTCTGAGCAAAGGTGAAGGTGGGGTCCTTGGATTCCTGAAGAGGATAAGTTGCTTACTGAATATGCGAAGTTGAATTGAGAAGGAAGGCAGAGTTCCATGGCTAAGTGCACTGGTAAGGCATTTATTATCAGCATATACCATCTAAAAAGAATCATTTTGCAATTTCTTTCGTCTCTGATTTTGATTTAAGAACTTGTGTTATTGCTGTATTATTGCCATGTTTAAACAGAAGTGGCAAGAGCTACAGGCAAATCTGGGTAAATTATGTAAAGCTTGTGCTACTTGGCCTTAAAAAGAGGTCTAATTACACCTTATTGAGCTGCATGCTTTCTGGGGTTAACAAGTAATGCATCTCTCTCAATTGCATCTCTTTAAGTTCTAGTTGTAGGTAGTTTACTGTATTTTATAGTTACTATTCATAATTCCCTTAAAGTGCTAGCTAGTGAAGAGACTTTTTGGTTAGAGAGACTAGCTGCTGTGGCAAAATTGTAGTTATTTTTTTTTTGTATTTTTATGCAGATAGACAACTGTTGCCAGATACTTGCCTGGCAGGACAGACAATGAGATAAAGAACTACTGGAGACTTCATTTCAAGAACAAAGAGAGATACTTTCAAATACCAGAGAAGCAAAAAGCTCGAGTTTTAAATCAAAAACAATAGAATCAGGATCAACAACAGCAAGAGCAACAAAAAACAGAAGATGACCCGAAAAGTTTCAATAGTGCATGTGATGTATCAGGTCAGGAAGAAAAGCTTTGTATGTATCCCACCTTGGAGTATGAATGCTTGGCCGTGATGTATCCAGAGGTTGTACCTTGGGCAGATTCTGTAACAGAGGATGGGCTATGGGGTGGTCTGTGGAATCTAGATGAACCATTCATAAGTAATTACTACGGCAAGATGGCCATCTTTGCTTTGGAGGGATCCAAAATATGGATACAATGGAGCGTACGAGTGCCACAACTTTGGTTGTATCAGCTACTTGTAAATGACCGAAATTTTCCGCAAAATTTTCACTTGTTCTATTTCGTTAACCTGACTTTATGGTTGAAATTTCCTATGGGAACCATTTACTCTACTAGTTTCACCTGTCTTCTTTTAAGCAAATTGTGTTTAAGGATGAGAACATCTTCTTCTTCTGCCCTTTATCTTGTCATGGTTAATTTATTATTTCAAATAAAAAAATACAAATTTTTTTAAAAAATATGAAATTTATATTAATTTTAAAAATTAATATATCATCTAATAAAAAAAAATAATTAATATTTAAAATATTTATAATAAAAATGTGAAAAAAAAATTATTAAATCTAATTAAATTTTTTTTATATATTTTTAAAATTTATATTTATTAT
This sequence comes from Rhizophora apiculata, assembly GCA_037832385.1. Taxonomy (NCBI): domain Eukaryota; kingdom Viridiplantae; phylum Streptophyta; class Magnoliopsida; order Malpighiales; family Rhizophoraceae; genus Rhizophora; species Rhizophora apiculata. Next base: position 5,872 of record JBAPLK010000224.1, read on the forward strand.
GATAATTATATTTTTTTAAATTTTTTTTTCCTTATATTTATAAAATTAAATATTTTATATTTTTTATCAAAACATAAAAATTATTTCAATTAATAAAAATCTTATTTGGTAATTTTATTTATTCTAATTTCTCTTCTTTATATTTATTTTTAACTTATTCATCAAATTATCAAAAAAAAGAATTTGTTCAAAATTGTAAAAAAAAAATTTATTATGTGAAATCAAAGATAAATTTTGAATTATAATAAAAAATTATTAAAAAATATTAATTAATTAATGAGATCATTTATAATTTTATATACTTTAATTGATGTGAATTCTACTCTAATTAAAATTTTTAATTTAAATATTACTTTATAAAATACTTTTAAATAAAAATAAAATTTATAATATAATAAATTTTTATCATATAATTTTATATTTAATAAATATATAATTAATATTTATTATTATAAATATTAATATAATTATTTATTATTATAAATTAATATTTTTATATTATAATTTTACAATATATATATAACTATATATATAATCAAATGTAAAAATTAATACAAGATGAGTAATTTCGAATTCCGGCTTTCTCCCATCCCATCCACTCCTCCCACATATCCAAATTTGGTCGTTCATTCCACCCATCGTTTCATCTGTTGTTCCTTGATCATAAGTCTCATACATTTGATCAGTCACTTATTCATCTCTTAAATTACCTATCAGAGTTTGCAAACTACAAATAATTACATCAAGAAAATGATACCCTATATGTATTTATTTTAATTTAATTAACGTACGCGAATTATAAAGAAAAATTATCAATCCACGTGCCACAATATGACAAGAAAATGGTAGACCACTTTTTTATGACCAAAGAGTTTCTGTTTATGAAGGAGATTGCTTAGAGTTAGCGAGGTTTTTTTTTTTTTTTTAATTTTTTGTTAGCCTTTCATACAAAAAAAAATCTGTATTATTAATAAAATTTATATATTATTCAAATTCTTAAAAATAAACACAATAATTTCACTACCAGTTAATATTAAAAAAATAAAAAAATTAAATAATATGTTATAAATAAGAAATAAAAGGTAAAAATTTCTTTTAAATATTAATTTTTTTTAGATTTAACTTAGAGAGAAGACATTAGTTTTTAGGAGACAAAGTGAAAACGGGCAGACAACGCCGTGCTTATCTAGTTACTCCATCTGACTGGACAATGTTTGTCAAGCCAGAGATGTGACATTCTGATTTTTGACTTTTCTCTTCGTTTACCATTTGGGATTTTTGTTATAATATATATTATATATATATAAACCCAATTTTGAAGACGTGAACAATAATGAAATAACTAAAGTTTCCCAATTGTGTGGTGCGTTATCCAGTTTGACTAAAATAACTCAATATTAGAAGAACAATTGCTTAAAACAAAAGGAAAGAATTCAAGCCATTAAGGCAACCTAGTTGGAGAGAGTTTGCATTTTTGGAGACGGAAACCCAAAAAGTTGATTTTAACTTTTTGAGAAACATGGACAACACTCATTGAGCCTAGACTTATTTCCCTATTAGTCTTCCAGTCTTTTTTAAAATTTCCAGTAATCACAATCCCCACGAAAAAATTTCCACCAAGACAGAATGGCCCCTCCCATGATATCACTTACAGGATTAAAATACAACGATAAAAGTTCGGAGCACAGCGTAAAAGGCCAAGATCAGAGGCAAGACCTAGGGGATCTCCACTCTGCCCCTTTCTCTTTCTTTCTCGATTACGGACTTCACATGGTTTAGAAACAACTTTTCCATAGTCTCAATCCTTGGAACTGCAGTGATCAGAGACAGACCCCAACTACTAAAATCAGGATAATTCCAAATGACCGATCTTAAGCACAACCTGCAGGCCAGACTTCACTTTTTGTTCACTGTAACAGCTAAGCACAAACCCCAACAAGAAGTGTACAGGCTGAGCAAGAAGAAGTGGCAGTAATTCAACCCAAATGCTGAGCAAGAATGCCACTGTACAGGCCTCAGCTCCGTGCACTTTTGTTCATTGTCGATTCACTTTCATACTATGAAATTAATCTATTTGGCAAAGGACGGCATGGATTCTGTTGGCATCTGACTGCCGAGGTTCTTACATGACCGCAAAAATGAATGCGGATACATCTTTTAAAAGTTTAACCAATTACAAAACTGGATCACTTACAATAACAAGAATTCATTTCCTTCTCTTCAAATCTAGGAGCAGGCCCCTGATTTGGGCATATGAATCAATAGCTTTGACTCCCAAAAGAGATGGCCATTTTCCTGGCAATCCCACTTACCTTGTCTTGTCCATTGCATCTGCTGAAGCTCTGTCATTCTCCGCTGTGCTTTTATCAGCCTGAGAGCGTTGATAAGGAGGCGGTGGGTGTTGGCCCCTCAGAAGCACCCAAATAGCCAGGTTTTTTGAACTGCACCAACACCATGGTCATGTTGTCACATCCTTCCCCACCAGCAGTTGGTGCCAAACACCGATCAAATACTGTCTCACAGATTGCAGAAAGCTTACTTTCCTGTATATATAAAAATACAAAACTGTGACCCTCACATTGACATGCATATATAGCTTCCACAAGTGGTACGGAAAAAAAAACCTTACAGCATTCAACTGTTCCCTCACGTAGTCCACCAGTTGTTGGCTTGACATGCAATCCCTATAGCTCAAAAGACAGTCAAATGTCACGAATCTTAAAAGCTTCTATACAACAAGACAGAAGCAAAAGAAAAATGGCCAAAATGAGTGGTGAAGATGGGGAAAGAGGTAACATAATGGATTCCATAGTATACAATTGGAAAGATGAGACATGAAAACAGTGCATGCCCCCCCCCCAACTTTAAACATTAATAATCCAGTGTACATTTCGAATATGATCCACAATTTAATGCCAAATGAAACCCCAAAAGGTTCACTGGAATCATCACAGTTGCAGTCTTTAGCATATTATTTTGGGCACAGTCACATTTCAGTTCCATCTAGAGTAGGTGTGTGTTGCTACTGAAGGCTTTATTATAATTTGAAAAATCACAGGAGCGTCTGAGATCTCACTTTCATCAAAAACTGGTTGTCAATTCCAACCAGGTGAAAAGAAAAAAAAAAAAAAATGATTAAGAACTGATTAACAACATATCTATTTGTTAGAAGAAATAAGTCATTTGGAAGTATTTCAGAAATATAAAAGATTAGAATGACAAATAAATCTATATTTGTATAAGAATGTCAGCTAATTCATAACTCTTCTACCTTTCTTAGCTTCTTTGACAAACAATGCTTATCCATACCTAAACTATAATTTCTGGATTCATTAACTGCACCGTATGAACACACAAACCTTCTTATTGTGACCTTGGACTCATTTCAATTGCCACAGAACTTCAATATGAATTTATATGCATTAATATAGAAATTCAAAGTCTTTTGGTGGGACTTTCTACCTGTGATCACTCCACACATGGAGAATCCCACGAAACATGAAGATTGATACATTTGTGATTCCGCAACAAGATATGCCACCTCATTCACTTTAACAATATTACCTATATCCAATTAGATTGAAGAAATCTCAACCTCATATGCAAAGCAGCTTAGTTATCTCAGTAAGCAAGAAGATTATGGAAACCCATTAGCCAATTCCACTAATCCGAATTTCACCCAGCAATAAGTGGAATAGCTAAATGCGTAACAACATAATGTTAAACTATATTAACTATAAAAAGGTCATACAATTAATCAAACCGGAATTCAGACAGGTCCATAATTACCCAATCAAGGCAAGTATTTTTTAATAAGTGCCTGTCAGATCTTCATAACAATTCACATCTACTCCCACTATAGTCACCGATATACTCCCTTAGCTACCCAGTGATATATGTACTAGCAACAGCCAGTGAATTACGTCATGTATTACAACATTATGTGTGTCTCATTTCTCCATCATCGTAGATTTTGAGGTGAAATTTTCAATCAACCTTCTCAATCTTGGTTCTTTATTCTTTTTTCAGCTAGAAAGGCTAATCTCTACTGTTTATGTCTTCTAGTGGTGTGCGCGATACGCAAAGAGAGAAGAAAGAAAACTGCTATTCACAATAGGATATGCTATGTCCTCCTAAAAATGTTATGTATTTTTCATAAAAAAATATTGGTAGGCATTCTATGCTATGTACATCACAAGGTTGAATATGCTATCAGTTACTTGAATTATATCCTTCTTAACAATAAAGATTATATTGGTCAACTAAAGGGCATTCCACTGAGGCTTCCCACATTAAGATGGTGTCTAAGAAGTTGTTAGATGTACCTACCCTTATGACTATTTTTACAAAGAGCTTGTTTCTGCAATTTGAACCTAGACCTAGAATTATTTGCCCCGGCTTAATATGACAATAAATATGGTAAATTTACTCAATTTAGTGCCTATATCGAAATAGTCATCCATTTACTTAGATAAGCAGATCATAAATAAAATGGTCAATAAAAACACCTAGCGCAGTTTCAAGATTAAGCATATGCACCTATTGCCCTTAATGATGAATGAGAGAGAAATAAAAAAATAAGAGTAAAGAGAAGGAAGAAAGGGAAAAAAGAAGGTAAGAAAGAAGCAGAAAAGGAAGAGGGCCACAAGAGACAAGTAACAGTATTCATCCAATTCATCATCAAAACTGGAATGCTAACCACATAAGTTACTATCTTACATAGGTAACATTATTATTACTTGAACCTAGCTACCTAGAAGTTAGGAAACAAAACAGGAATATCAATTAAGTGTTTGATAATCAAATAAAGATCCAACCTAAATAAACCCAAATAGAAAACAAATATGGAGATTTACTCCATTTAATGCAAACCTACCAAAAGTAATAAATTATAAAAAGATTGCATTCATCCCCAAAGAGTTTTTCCAAATGATTAAGTATATCAATTTTCAAGTTTCACACATATGGAAGGGGACATGTGATTTATATGAAAAAGAGGAGAGTCTATCCTTATAGGCCTACTAATACCCACCCTCCATCCTTAATATATAATAATATAATATTTCTTTATGCTCTATCTATCACAAATTTGCATGACGAACAAAATGCAATCTACTTGATTAATTGCATTAGAATTAAAAACCCTACATAGGTGATTTGCAGAACTTCCCTCAAAAAAAAAAGTCCCAGGACCAAGAAGGCAGGGGTTCTAACTGGCGTGTCAGTGAACGTAATAATGGTAAGTCTAACAAAAGGACGTCAAATGAGTAGCCACGCTGAAATATGTTGACATTTGAAGATGGCCTTGCATTAAGTACAATTGTGGCCATATTCCTTAATGTTTTTCTAGCAGCAGACTGAAGCCATTTTCAGAATTTACATACGTTCAGGATTCTCAAACCTTCCATAAGGCCTCTAGATACATTTTTTAAAAACAAACGCATGAATGCAAATTTTCTTACAGTAACACATAAACAACTGTGCTTTAAAAGGTGGGCACTAACCAAAATCCCATCACAAGTAAGAATGAGAGAAATTCGATCATTCATCACAGGAGTTTCAAACTATTCAATCAATACAAAAAACTTAAATTAGAATGACTATAAAAATAAAGTTTCACTCTCATAATTCACACACATAAGCCCATAGGGAGACATTTGATAGTCCAAAGGAGAGTTCTCATGTTATCTCCATTCAAAATATTTCTCAAGTCTCAGCTCACACAAAATATTCCAAGAAAGAATGACCCCATATGAAACAAAAAGATATGAAAGTAGCAATGTTATGTACAGTAGCTTATCATCTGGAAGGCAGTCAGTAATAATTTGTTTTAGGGAGGTAGTAAACTTGTTTTTACTTAACTCCATGTTCCCCTTCAATGAAGCAGATTTTATTGCTGTCAAAAACTAATTGAAATGCAAGAAAAGTTCTTTGAAAAAACAAAAAATAGAATAGTAGAATTTTTTATTACCAATTGCACCCTTGCCAAGTTAAGGTCCCATTCACACGCCTTACTTGGATATAACCACCAGCTTTAAAGAAATCCTGTCTCCTCAAATCTCAAGGTCAGGCTTATGATCTTTAGATAAAATTTAGTATGCCTGGCACAGAAGAAATTTTTCAAAGATACCTGCGCATCATAATCCTTGTAAAAAGAATAATTTTGTCTGCACAACAAACAGATATGGATTACAGCACAAAAGACAAACTCGCTCCCTTTTATTATATAGGATAAGAAATGCGGTTAAGGGATCTATGGCTCAAACCTTTGAAAAGAACCGGCAAAATCATTTGGATCTGATTCTTCAATTTAAAAAGGGATCACTTTTAGCAAGCATCCCATCCTTTCTAGGCAATGAAGCCTTTTATCATTCATCTAGCAGTGTATGTAAGTTATATTTCACATTTTAAGTTTTGATGGCCTACCCTAAATCCAGCCTTGGGTAATCTAATTTTATGCTATTTAAAGCAGCACATCGGCAATTTTTACAGCACATTTGCTCACCATATTATAGGAGATGTTGCTTGTAAATGCAAATTACAATAATCATGTGAGTTTTGTCAAACTGAATAAATATACATCCAATGGATTGTGAAAAATCTTCTGTGGTTATTTGCAATGGGAAAAAGGAGGACAAACAGATATTGAGATGAGAGAAAAAGAGAGAGAAAAGATTTCGAACAATTCACTTTGCCAACATTTATTTCACCAATTAGATAGTAGATTTCATTCAAGAACAGTATAATAAAAATAGCACTATGAATTTGACTAACAATAATAAAATTTTCTTTAATGGTGGATTTGATAAACCCATATAAAACAGGTGCACACAACGTGCATCAACTGAACTGCTTAGGGTTGTTTCATTTCATGAAATAGGAATACAAATCATCCTACCAATAGGAAAGTTTTTGAAGGGATAGAGCTAGAAAAATTATGACAAACGAGACAAGAATGGCAGTACCTGACCCTCCTGGATATACCACAACAAGAAATCAACCAGCATTTGCAACCCAAGTTGCTTGCCCTGAATAACTGCAACACATGCTGTGCTTCTTAGAATTTGGTCCATCAAAGTCAGAATGAGGTCCCTGCTTTTTGCCAAGAGAATTTCCTTGCAGTTATACTTCAAATTATTGATCAGCTGATACTTGAGCAATAGTAACGATTTGGCCAACATTGGCTGAATGTGGATTCCAGACAAATCCAAAATCAAGGAAAAAACATCTTCATGAAGGTAAATGAAATATGAACATTATGGCTCACCTTCACACACATTGCGACTACATGACTAATTGTAACAGGAATTTGGCTATAACTAAAGGTTTCTAGTTACTTTCCTATTCATATAATGTTAGCACATGGGTAATTCAATTTTACCAAAATGAGCTAAGAAGGCTCTTCTATTTATTTCATCTCTTTTTGCCTAATAATGACCTAGTCTAGCATGCTAAGATGTTTAACAATCTACAAATTAAATGTAAAGTGGGCTGATGCAAAATAAATTAGGAAAAAACAAATATTAATAATATTAACAACCACCCATAGTTAATAAAATTTAATTTAAAACAAAAAACAAAACCCATTTGATAGGATTTGTTTCCACGACCTAATATTAAAAGAAAGTTTGTTTAAAATTAATAAAAATTATTTTTTTTTAACAATTTATTAACCAACCTTCAAAAAAAAAAAAAAAAGGTGTATAAAAGCCATAAAAGGAATTTGTTTTTAAAAAAAAGGGGAATGATGGGGGAACAAAAAAAAAAAAAATTTTTTTTGAGGAATTTTTTGGAATTTAAAATTATGCATAAAAAAGGAACCACATTGTGTTTAGTTTAATTTTTTTTTTTTAAAAAAGTTTTTTTTTAAAAATTTTATTTCTTTTTGGCCCTTTTTTTCTTTTTTAAAAATTTCCCCTCTTTTTCTCCT
>JBAPLK010000229.1:0-39886 GCA_037832385.1 Rhizophora apiculata
GTCATCACTCTTCAAAGGTTATCACTTTATATAATGGAAAATTTAGGTGCATGAAGTAGACACGCCTAAGAATACAACCATAAACAACAATCAAAAGATTAGAACAATTCAAAAAACTCTTCTTTAGGAATCCCTTAATCTTTTCAAAACTATACCAACTAAGCTATGCTTAACTTTACCACTCTTTCCACACCCACCTTTGATAAGTGATCCCCAAATGATTGGACCTTTTTCCTTGTGAGCAACAATAACTGTTGTTTGATTATCCATTACAAATTTTATGGTACATGTAAAATAAAGGAATACTTTCATGACTTAATATCCTTCTTGTTCATCTATGCACATATGCACATTGAATTCATCACAATTTAAATTAGGTATAGTACGATATTAATGGCTAGCTTAATTTCAATATTGTTACCTAAAATAAAGAGAAAATTTTACGTGTCTAGTAAAATTCTTATGTGACTTTATTTTTGGGCAATATAAATTTGTTTTGTAATTTATAGTCTTCGAGTATGCTTATGTTTTGCAATTTTATTATTTTTTTTGACTTGTTATATTATCCAATAGTTAAAAAGAGCAAAGTTAATTATTTTTTATGAGTTTAATATTTGATTTATTTTTACTCTCATTAAATATTTATTAATATAGTTTCATATTATTTATGACTGAAAGGTCACAATTTTAAACTAATATATTCTTATTTTTCTATTAAGTGTGAATTTTTACAATAAAAAACAACAAAAAGAATATGCACTTTATTTCATTTTGCACTTTAACGGGCTTGTGTGTAAAAGTTTAGTTTAAATTTTAGATTTGCATTACATACACCGAGAAAAACAAATCGAAGGGACTATAATGAAGTGGTATGTGAGCATTACCTTTTAAAAAATCATTACTTTTTTTATTTTAATTCCAAATTTTATGTTAATAAAAATACTTAATTTACAACAGTAATAATAAAATGTGTAACAACTTTAGAATAATGTGTAATAGATATATAATTTATTTTTTAACATTTTGTTACATATGTTGTCATATTTATTATATATTTTTTAATTTTTATTGAGTATTATGTATGTTTTGACAGAAAATTTGAAACTTAAAAATATTTTGACGTATAAGTGTCGCATGTCATGTCGCTTTTAGTCATTTTTTTGTCAATTTTCCCTGCCCATGATTATTTTTCTTACATTTTAATATATAATCTATTCACATATTCAGCCCATAGAGCTTAAGATCGAATAGTTCCTTGACAATTTGAAGACGGCCGAAACTCAAGTTATAAAATATTTTCAGGATGGGGTGGGTTGCATCATATTGTTCGTGGAGAAAATTCTACCCTGTTGGTACTTGTGAAAGCGATACATTGAAAACTGGGGCCTTCGATGACGAAATTATATTGTCAGACCTTTGACATAAACATTGGAATAACAATGGTAGCGGCTTCACACAGGTACTTTCACACGTCGAACTAGGATTTGTTTTTTTGTCAGTGTAGATTCCATGTGACATACAAATTCTACATTTGTTTGCATATCATGAGTCACGTAGATCAAACGAAAAATATTTTTTGAGAGTTAGAATTATATAATCCTTATGAGAAGAAAAGTCTTGTTGGCAGTGTCTGAATTGTATGAAAGGAAAAAAGAATAAAAAAAAGTCAAAAGAAAAGCACTTGGCAGCTGGCTGCATCTTTCTTTATAATCCCCGGGTTGCAGTCATAAATGAAAGTAAAATGGGAGATCTCAAAGCGACAATTTTTTCAGATTTTTAAGAGTTTAATTTTATTATAAATTACTTAATAAAAAATAATTTAAATTTAAAATTATAAAATAAATTTTTAATTTTTTAAAAATTATAATATATAAAATTTATCATAAAAATTTATTATTTTTTGATAATATTTAAAATATTTATTTAATTAGGTGTATATATTTAAAAAATTTTATATTTATTATTTAGTTATATATATATTTTGTTCTAATCAATAAAAATTATAAATTTTTATTTTTTAATAAATAATCTAATGATTAATAGTTTAATCTCTATATTTGACATCTCAATTTCTAATGATGTCAAGAAAATAGTATAAGGTATATGATAATAAGTAAAGTATCTTATTACATAGTTTATAATCAAATAAATTTCTTAATAAAAAAAAAAATAAGTTTCTTACAATCTAAATTTTATATAAATAGAAATTACAAATAAAAATAATAAAAAATTTACATTTTATTCCTTTTTTTTTTTTTGGGTGAGTTTTATAATTTCATTGAAAAATTAAACATGTTTGTCACAAATCCAACAAGTCATCACTCTTAAGAAGTTATCACATTATATAATGGAAAATTAAGGTGTATGAAGTAGACACACCCATTAATACAATCGTGAACAACAATCAAAAGATTGGGACAATTCAAAAAACTCTTGTTTGTAAACCTATCAAGCTTTTCAAAACTATACCAACTAAGTTATACACAACCTCCTACTTATCCTAAACAACATAAACAGTCATTAAGAAACCACTTCACACTAAGCCTCATTCTTAAAGCCACATCTAGCCCAATCCCTGCATCCAACACTCAACTCTACCACTCTTTCCACATCCATCTTCGACAAGCAATCGCCAAACCATTGGTTCTTTTTCTTATGAACAATGGTAACTATTATTTGATTATCCATTACACATTTCATGATACATGTAAAATAGAAGAATATCTTCATGACTTAATATCCTTCTTATTCATCTAAGCACTAATGCACATTGAATTCATTACAATTTAAATTAAGTCTAGTACGATCTTAATAGCTAGTTTAATCTCAATATTGTTACCTAAGGTAAAGAGAAATTTTTGGGCATTTAGTAAAATTCTTTAGTGACTTTGTTTTTGGACAATATAAATTTATTTTGTAATTTATATTCCTTGAGCACACTTATATTTTACAATTTATTTATTTATTTTTTTACTTGTTACATTATTTAATGGTTAGGGAGAGTAAAATTAATTTATTTCTATTGAATTTAATATTTAATTTATTTTTAATTTTTATTAAATATTTTATTTATTAAATTAAATTATTTATTAATATAATATTATATTATTTATGATCAAAAGGTTATAATTTTAAATCAATATATTCTTATTTTTTTATTAAATACAAATTTTTGCAATAAAAAAATATAAAAAAATTATATAATTTATTTATTTTTTTATTTTATTAAATTTGTATGTAAAATTATTAATTAAAATTTAAAATTTCATGAAATATATATAAAAAAAAAGATAAAAACAGACCATAATGAGGTGGTACGTCAACATTGCCCCTGAAAAATTATTATTTTTTTACTTTTATTTTTAAATTTTTTATTAAAATAATATTTGTTATATAATAATAATAATAATAAAATATATAATAAATTTAAAATAATATATAATAAATATATAATTTATATTTTAATAATTTATTATATATATATATTAATAAAAAATTTTAAAATTTAAATATTTTGTAACATATAAATTTTATATATCACATCACTTCTAATCTTTTTGTTTTTCTCTTAATTTTTCCTACTCAATGTTTTTCTTACATTTTAATAAATAAACTAATTTCATATTCAGTCTTAGAGTTTGATATTGAATGGTTCCTTAACAATTTGAAGATGGTTAAAACTTAAGTTATAAAATATTTTCGGGATTCAACTTATTAATGTATCTATGAATGGGGTGGGTTGCATCATATTGTTCATGAAAAAATTTTACCCGGTTGGTACTTCTGGAAGCGATATCTTAGAGGACACTTTCAGTGACCTCATCAGCGGTACCAACCGAAAAAGTTTTGACTGCATAAACGTCAAACGTCAAACGTCAAACGTCAAAATAAATGCGATACATCGAAAACTGGGGGCTTGGACGACGAAATTATATTGTCCGACCTTTGACATTGAAAATTGGAATAACAGCAATAGTAGCGGTTTCGCACAGGTGCTTTCACAAGTCAAACTAAGATTTGTTTTCTTAAGTTAATGTAGATTTTATGTGACAAACAAATTTATATTAGTTTGCATATCCTGAGTCATATAGATCAAACAAAAAGTATTTTTTGAGAGCTAAAATTATATACCCTTATGAGAAGAAAAGTCTTGTTGGCAGTGTCTTTTGATCTTTACATTGTGAAATTTTCTCTGATATGTCACTGAAGAGGGATGATATTATTTTGTTTTACCATTTCTAATTTTCTCATGTGGGTTTATTACAATAATGTTTAAAGTATTACCTTGTAGAATTGCAACTGGTGGAATTGGGACAGAAACAACATGCCGGCAAGCCAAAAAGTTACGAGTTAGGTATAGGATCACCAAATTTCCATACGCGTGTTTCAAATAATTAATCAATTATTATCAGCCAATCTCTACATATGAGTTTCCATATGTAGTTCTCAGCTCGCTCGTAGTTGCAACGCCAAATTAAGCAAAAGAGGGCACATGGCGAAGAGCAAGGTTCTTGTAGTTGGGGCTACCGGGTACGTTGGTAGGAGGATTGTGAAAGCAAGCCTAGCAGAGGGCCATGTGACCTATGTCCTCCAACGCCCTGAGATTGGCCTTGACATTGAGAAGCTGCAAATGCTACTGTCCTTCAAAAGGCAAGGGGCTCGCCTCGTTGAGGGCTCGTTTTCTGACCATGAAAGCCTCGTGGAAGCCGTGAAGAAAGTTGATGTGGTGATATGCACCATGTCAGGTGTCCATTTTCGGAGCCACAACATCTTGATGCAGCTCAAGCTCGTCGAGGCCATCAAAGAGGCAGGCAATGTTAAGGTAACGCTTGCTGATCACTGTCCACAATTTCAGTTAGTCAGTCATCCATTTCTTGGGATATCTGAATTGGGTTTGACGATGTATAGCTGTCGATACGTACAATAATCTAGTATAGCCATCAAGACCGCGGTGTTACAAAATTGAGCTATATATCTCGTCGTGGGCATTTGCAGTGTGAATGAAAACACTCTTGGTATATAAGACATGACAGGAGTAGATCTAACAAAGTTTTCTAACCCTCACAATTCTAAATATGTCCTAGCAAGCTGCATCGGTGGAGTCGTGTTAGTAATCCTGAGCTTGTGTGAAAGCAATTTTTTATCATTAAAAATAAAAGTTGGAGAGGCAGCATAGCCGTAGTGCAGGAAGAAGTGTCTGTACTCAAATGTCATCGACAAAAATGTGTTTTCCAAGACCAACACGATCCATATAACAATTGTCAATGCTACTCTCGATACAGTCTAGCTGCTTGTTTTTGCAACATTGTAGTACACCAACTTTGATGTGTATCATATTTTCAGAGCCTTGTCGTTGTTGTAATCGTGATTTTATTTTAGTTTAATATATTCTTTCCCTTATCAAAAGAAAAAAAAAAAAAAGGAAAAAGCAATTGTCTAGAACACGGCAAGGCCCAATTCAGTTTGGGGTTGCCATGTACTTACTCATGAATGTATAGTGCTTCTTAGGCATCCTGTCAAACATAATATTTAGTGCTAAAAATACAAAGTGGTCCAAGTGTAGTCAACTTAATAAGTAAACTGTTATGTAACCATTGAATATAGAATCACGTGTAACAAGGAAACAAATATTATCAAAAAAGAATCGAAATTGAAGATCATTTTGATCAAATCAAATAGAAAAATAATTTTATTTATTTATTGTAGTTGTATACTTCACAGTGACCATTCTTTGTGTTTCTGTATCACTTTCCTGTTGATTGTAAATTGCATATAACCATGAATTCTTGCAGCGGTTCTTGCCATCAGAGTTTGGCATGGACCCGGCACGAATGGGACATGCACTTGAACCGGGAAGAGAAACATTTGATCAGAAAATGATAGTGAGAAGGGCAATAGAGGACGCTAACATCCCTCATTCTTACATAATCGCTAATTGCTTCGCTGGCTATTTCGCTGGGAACCTTTCTCAGTTTGGGAGGCTCTCACCTCCAAGAGATGAAGTCTTTATCTACGGAGATGGAAACACCAAGGGTGAGGAACTAAGATTTTGGGCTAGACTAGAATCCAATTAACTATTATATGATGATTGGTTTGACCTAAGAGAAAGAAATTAAAACATTGCTTGGGACAATTTTATTAATATTTTTGGTTCTTGTATGTGCTGCCTTACAGTCATTTACATAGATGAAGACGACGTTGCAACATACACAATCAAGACAATAGACGATCCCGGAACGGTGAACAAAACATTGTACCTAATGCCACCGGAGAACATTCTCACACAAAGGCAGTTAGTTGAGAAGTGGGAGACGCTCATTGGGAATAAGCTGCAAAAGATCCACATTTCTGCACAAGACTTCCTTGCCTCCATGAAGGGTAATATATTATGTTGAGGATCATAATCAAGCAAAATTACAAATGGAGTTCAATTAGTGTTTGCTAGTTTGGTTTTGTATGTCCTAATGAATAATGTCGTTGAACACCAATTTTCATTTTTCTTGGCCTGTATAAATATTATTGCAGAAATGGACCATGCCCAGCAGGCAGGCGTGGGGCATTTTTATCATATTTACTATGAAGGGTGTCTGACAAACTTTGAGATAGGAAAAGACGGAGAGGAAGCTTCAGAACTTTATCCAGAAGTGCATTACAAGTGCATGGATGAATATTTGAAGATTTATGTTTGACAACCTCGTCCGCATCACAGTTACGAATAAGTTACACATAAAGTATGCAACAATTGATTAGCAATAAGGTGCCTTGAAGTCGCGACCATCCTTAGTTATGTCAATTGCTGAAGTCTGCGGTCCCATGTCATGTGTGCGCCAAAGTATGAACTGCTTCCATCGTGAATTTACGGCGACATTATCTCGTTCTTGTAACAAGATCGTTTGTTTCCTTGCATTTCTTCTTTTGATAATGTTTTGTGTTATTCCAACGACTGTAAGTCACATCTGTAATAATGCTACATCATGAAGATTAGAACTGAGACGTTCATACTTCTCTTTTCTTGCTTTCCCTTTTTCTTTTATACGGGCTCATTTCTTCTTTTAAACAGAAATCAGAACACCTTGAGCTGTTATAAAGCCATATCGCATCATACAATAAAAATTTTGATAAGCACAGATATAGAATAACAATGGACCTTTGAGTCCTAATCCATTATTAATAATTATCTCTTCTGGTCAACCCAGTAATCATGACACTACTGCACTTATTGCCTTTAAACGACCCCCTGAGTTCCCATATCAGCCCAACCAAAACACCATAATCAAACCTTTATACCACTTAGTAATTATCAAATATAAGACTTAAGATAGTGGTTAGAGGTGTTGAAAAAAATAGAGAAAATATATATAATATAAATGTAAATAAAATTAAATTAAAAAAATGATATTATATTTTAAATGTATTTAATATTATTTTTAAAAATAATTTTTATTTTTTTAAATAATATTTTAGTATAATAAATTATAATATTTATTATTTTAAAATATAATAAATTTTTTTACTAATAAAATATTTTTAAAATATGTTTAAATGAAGATAAAAATAATTTTTTATATTATTTTTAATTTAATATTTTATAAAAATAAATATCAAAATTAAAGATAATATCTGACCATTATAATAGGTAATTTTATTATTTTAATAATTAATTTTTTAATAATAAAAAATAATTTTCGTAGGGCAAATTAGAATAAACAAATTACGTGAGGTTACTTTAGAGCTCCTATTAGGCATAGGTTTTAAGTAATTTTCATATGCATAATGCCTTTCTAAGTGTTTTTTTTTATAAGATATTAAATAAATATTATTCTTCAAACAAAAATAACAAATTTCTTAATTTTTTATTTAAGATATAATTTTTTAAAATATATTTATTTTTTGTAATATTTTCCCTTGTATTTAAAAGATTGAATTTTACTAAATTAACCACTAAGTACATAATACATTATATTTTATATCTTTTAAACTATGAAATGAAAATTAGGAGTACAAACTTTAATATTTATAAAAGTGATGAAACAAAAATTTTTATAAATCATAACTTTTTAATCAATTAAAGTAAACTTATTTTTATATTATATTTTTTGAAATCAAAAATCTTACCCAAAATCTTCATTCATATATAGTTGAATTTATCAAATATATATTTTTGTAACACACCATCTATGAAAATTATAGAATTCATTAAGTGTATTCTTAACATCAAATATTAGAATTATTACACAATATATACCATAAAAAGGGACTTTACAATTTTGACAGTGCATACAAAATCAATCAATGACTTAATATTATTCATATGAAGCTATTTAAGAGATCTTTTATCATATAAATTGGGTTTTTATCACTTTTGACCATATGTTATATTCAATAGTCTCAT
Source organism: Rhizophora apiculata (assembly GCA_037832385.1). Taxonomy (NCBI): domain Eukaryota; kingdom Viridiplantae; phylum Streptophyta; class Magnoliopsida; order Malpighiales; family Rhizophoraceae; genus Rhizophora; species Rhizophora apiculata. The sequence continues at coordinate 8,393 of JBAPLK010000229.1, forward strand.
TCCTCTTAATATATTTTTTGTTAGCTTTTTCCCTAGTAATTTAGTCAGAAGATCGATTAGATTCATCTCTAACCTTATGAAATCAAGTGATACTCCTTCATTGTTCAATAGTTATTTTACTAATCATGTATTAAACAAATGATTGTTCTTCTCGTTATATGATTTGCTTTTTACTTAAATAATATTGATTTGGCTATTACAATGCATTGACATTGATGGTGTCGGCTTTGCCCACAATGGGATGTCCATCAGAAAGTTTCTTAGCCAATTTGCCTTTACACTAATCATCTCTAAGATCATTAACTCAAATTTCATAATAGACTAAATAATAATTGTTTACTTGGCAGATTTCCAAGTCATTCTTCCACCTCTAAATGTAAATACAAAGCTACTTATAGATTTTATCTCATTTGAATCAGAACTCCAATTAGCATCATGATATCATTCTAATACAAGGTGAAAATCCATTAAAGAATATACCATAATTTATGATGTCTCTTAAATATCTCAAAATTCTTGTTAAATCATTCTAATGATTAAAGTTTGGATTATGTGTATATTTGCTTAATTTACATATAACATATGAAAATTAGAATGCATAAAATTCCTTAGATACATTAAACTACTAATAATTTAAGTATATTTAGACTAAAATATATAATCATCATTGTATTTTAGTAAATGTACATTTGCATCAAAAGTAATGAAAACTAGTTTCACATTAAAACATTTATATTTCTTAAAAAAATGTTTATATTTCTTAAAAAGTGTCTTTATATAATACTTTTGTAATAAAAATATATCACTAAAAATTTTAGAAATCTTCACTTTTAGAATGACATTTGTTTCTCCTAAAGTCTTTATGTCAAAATGTGATGTAATTAATGATTTAATATTAGTTATTGCTTTTAAACTAGAGCTAAATATGAGTACATCATTAACATATAAATGCATAATAATACAAGTGTCAATCTCACTCTTTGTATAAACACATTAATCAATACTAATATTAGAATAAAATTAGAGATTAAAACTATATCAAATTTCTTATGTCATTATTTAGGTATCTATTTCAATGTATAGAAGATTTAATAAGTTTTCAAATCTTTTTCTCTTAACTAAGAACTTCATAGCCTTTAAGTTTTAGTATGTAAATTTATTCATTAAGATCATTGTACATGAAAGTGGTATATTCATTTGTAAATAAGAAGCTTGTAAATTGATGTCAATGTAAACAACACTCTAATAGATGAAATTTTGGTAATACAAGCAAATATATCAAAATAATCAATATTCTTTTTTTTTTTTTTTTTGTGTATACCCCTTGTTATATGTCTAACCTTATGCTTATCAATTGATCCATTTAATCTATATTGTTTCCTAAAGACCCACTTATAAACTATAAGTTTGACTCTAAGTAAATCTATTAGTGCCTATATACTATTGTGTTTCAAAGAATTAATTTCAATTTGTATAGTTTTTACTCACATACAAAAATCATGAGCGAGTAGTGCTTTATAATAAGTTAAAGGATCATTGTTTACTATTAAAATGTAAAAATCATTACCAAAGGGTTTTTTCACCCTTTGTCTCCAATTGTTCCTTAATTTTAGTTCAAAGCATGTAATAAAAGGTACTCTCTTTAACTTAACTATAAAAGTAGGTGATTGTGTTAATTCCCTTTCATAGGAAATGTATACTCAAAAAACTTTGCTTTCTTTGTTTCAATGATAGTATTAAAATGAACAACATTACTCTTAATAAAAAGAAAATGATAAACAATATTTTAATATGCATAACTTGTAAACATGCACTCCAAGTCTTCTTTTGTTGCACACAAAAACAAGAACAAATTCTTCTCTTTGAAATGTGACTTAAATAGCATGGAAACTATGATCTCTAACAATGGCATTGTAGAAATGTAGTCATTTTCCAATCTTTACCAATTTCTTTTCTCTTTATTTGGTTTCATTGAGAAAAATTACTAAAAGGTAGTGTTTTTGGTTAAGCTCTCTCAAAGCTTAATCTATCAAAGGTTGCCCTATCTTTTGACAATTCTAAGCTAATATCCTTATTGGCAATCATGTGGCTGTAGGCTAGCCACCACTACCTTTTGAATAGTTTATAGAGTTTCTAAATCTTTTTTCTACATTTATGTCTTAGGAATTGTCTCCATCTTATCTATTAACATTTAAAAGTATTGGGAGGAGAAAGACACCTTATGAATCTGCTTCTATGCTTGTGTGGCCCTTAGTCTTTCTTTAATTGTTTTTTTTGGCTCAAATTATGGCCTCTAGCTAATGCTTTCAATGTTGGATTCTTTTTGATGCCTTTTGAAGGTTGGGCAAGTAATATTGGTCACTCAAAACCTTTTTGGTCAAAAACCCAAAGTGATTTGTTTGAGACTTCTCACTTAAAGTTCTCATTCTATACAATTAGAACATTCAAACTATTGTCACTATCAATTAAAGCAACACTTGCTATTACCATGAATCACTATTTTCTTCTCTTTAAGCACACAAAACTCAATATAATTGAAAAGAGTTTAAGAGAGCTTTATCTTTTTGATTCTTTTCTTTAAGCTATTATATAAAATGGATTTTATATAATCCTAAAGGTCTTTTAGTTGTTAGTAATAAAGACAATCATCTTTTGATATGCTAGGTAAGTTGTCCTAAAAGGTTTTAGATAATTATTTCCACTTTTGATACTCATGGTCGATTGACAAAATTAATTGACTTGATATACTAAAATCCCTAAAATTTTTAGAATTATTACTAGGATTTTAAAATAGTTCCCATAATTGTTTTGTCCAACAAATAACATTTGAAGAGCCTTAGAAAATGTTAGAACTTGGGTTGCAAACATTACGTTTTAAGTGTAGGCATAATTTTTCAATTAATAAGATTTCCTTGCAAAGAATATTTTGAATTTCTCAAATTGAAAAATAATTATAGTATAAAACAATATACTAACTACTCCTTTAATTTGATTTGCCTCCTTTTGTGAATATTTTTGGAATTTTTTTGTACACAAGAAAGAAGTCCTACATGTTTCCAAGTAAAATAATTTCTTTGTTAAGATAATTTCCATATGAAGTTTTAAAGCTTATTCAATTAGCAACCTTCGAAGAATTTCCTTTTTTCATTCAAAAGATATTTCCTCATTTGAATATATAATTGCACATTCTTAATAAATATTAATAGCATAATGAAAACATATATAAAAAAAATTTCAATTTAAGAACTAAAAAATATATTCTTAATATTCCACAGCAAGAAGACCCAATTGTCTTGTTGCTTACCATATGAATAGGAACAATTCAAACATACTAGACCATATGAACTTGTATATGGAGTCACAAGCTTTACATCTTTTACTGCCATATAATACCACATGATCTTCTTGCCATAAAAATATTCAAGAAACTTTACAACACAAATGACAATCAAGAATAACTATATTAGAGAATTTTCCAACTCATCAAAATAAATAATCATGAATGGCACTAATAAAAATAGTATATGTTGGCACATCAAACTAAAATAATGAGCATTTATGATTTAACATTCTTCTCCCTTTTGATGAAGACAACATAATTGATTATAATATAAATACAAATACTCCTCCTATAATCACACTTGAAACCAAATGATACAAGATAATTCAATGAAGTAAGAGCTTAGGTACTAGAGTAATAATAATAAGATCTAAAAAGTATTAAAGCATGAACATGGAGCATACTGATAATGAACATATCTAAGCATACTAATATAGTCATCCAAATTAATAAAACAAAATAATGAAAATGAGATATCCAATACTAATTAGGGTTAAGAATGACATTAAGGGTGAAGAAAATGGAAAGTAAATGGAATTAGTTCTATTTCTCCTCCTTGTGCATCATTAAAAAATCAAATGACCTTTGCTACTTAGAGGTGGAAGCTTGATCATAAACCATTTTAAGCCAAAAAAACAAAATCTTTTTGAAAAGCTTACTGTGTAGCATTAATGTTGACTAGTGCCACACAAATGTTAGCTACATTATCTTGTAAACTCTTAGTCATAAGCTAAATTTTTGTAATTTCTGGAGATCACTTAACCCACCTTTGGATAATATTGTCCCAATTAAGGAAACACCAATTTTATATTAAGGAAAAAAAGTGTGAATGTGCACAATTGGAAATAATGTTCCTTTGGCATATTATCAATCAAAGGCATGTGAGAATGGATGAAGGAAATATTCATGCCAATGTAGAGTGGTTACCCTTTATAAAAGTGTCAAAATTGTGATCCTTTCTTGGCTTATCTAACTATTACAAAAAGTTTGTGCAAGGTTCCTCTAAAAAGGTGAACTCTATTACTAATTTGCTCAAGAAAGGTTGACCATGGAGAGAGACCATAAGGTGCAAAGCTACCTTTAACAAGTTAAAGTTAATGATGTCTATGGAATTGATTTTGCAATTGCCCAACTTTAAGTTACCCTTTAAAGTTATCATTGACACATCTGACAAGGCTATTGGTGGTGTACTAGACCAAGAAGACCATATTATTGCTTACGAAAGTCATAAACTTAATAAGGTAGAACAACAATACTTAGCTTATGAGAAGGAAATACTTACTGTTATGTTTTGCCTTCATATTTGGCCAATCTATTTATTGGGTATTAAGTTTGTGGTTTGCATAGACAATGTGGCCAATGCCTTCTTTCAAACTCAAAAGAAGCTCTCTGCAAGGCAAGCTTGATGGTAGGAGTTCTTAGTTAAGTACAATTTTGTATAGGCATAATCAAGTAGTGGATGCCTTAAGTTGTTAATAAGGGCAAGGAGTTGTTGCTTACGTATGCTTAAATACAAAAACCCATATGATGTGAACTATAAGAAACTTGTACAAAAAGTGCATGAAGGTATGGTAAGATGATACTAACTTGATGATGGGTTATTGCATACTACCAATAATCATTTATATGCTTTAAGAGATGTAAGCCTTAAAAGGGAGATTTTACAAGAGTGTCATGACTCTCAACAGGTTGGTTATCATGGTATGAAGAGGATGATAATCTTGCCAACTTGCAGTTATCATTGACCAAAGATGGAAGATGATGTGAAGGCATATGTTAAGACATTTATCATTTGTTAACAAGACAAAATTGATCAATGTAAAGAAATGGGGCTATTATAACCATTACCTATTCCAATGGAATAGTAGGTGTTGATTTTTATGGATTTCATTTTTGAGTTCCTAAAGGTTGATGGCAGGGGTTTTGCCATGTTAATGGTTAATCAGTTTTCAAAGCATGTAGTGTTAATTCTAACACTTTTCTCGTGACATATAAAGATGGTTATTGAATTATTCTATAAGCAAGTGTTCAAGTATTTTAGGTTGTTTAAAGATATTGTAAGCATTTAGGATCCTTACTTTATAAGCAAATTTTGGAAAACTTTGTTGAACTTAATGGGTTATGAATTGAAATTTTCCACTGTTAACCAATGGCCAAACCTAGCAAACCAATGGCTTGTTAAAGGAGTATATTCAGCATTACATGAATACTAGTCAATGAAATTGACTAAAGTTATTAGATTATTAGAGCAATTTTTTAATAATCATGGTGAATAAACTTCTTCTATCATCTTCAAGGCTTAAGATCAAAGTTTATACCATATAAAAAGTTTTCTCCCACTTAATTTTTTAACTCTTCAAATGATATAGGGGTCATCATGGTTTTATGTCTCCTTAAAGGAAAAAATTTGCCCCCTTGGAGAATAGTTATGATGAATCCTCTTCAAGCCAAAATTAAACTCAAATTTATTGATGGATCACTATTGAAACTAGTTATAGATTTGGCAAAGGTAAGTCCAAATCTATGGTAATTCATTAGCTTCTTAATGTTTTTAATCTAAAATTTCATAATAGTGTTGCCTATGTTAACATAGGCCAAGAGATATGGACAAATTTTGAAGAATGTTTCTTGTAAAGAAACATCCTTCATATCCATGCATTAAAGAGGAAGTTATTTCTTACCTAATAAAAAGAACTATTTATGGAAACTTATTATATAAAATTGAAAAGTCTCTAAGATGAGTTGACAATTTATTCAATCATTCCTTCATGCACTTATGGTGTTAAAAAAGAGATTTTTGCAATTTAAGAAAAAAAAAAAGTCCATCAATTTCTCATGGGATTTAATGATTAATGTGTAACCATGCAATCACAAATCTTGAATATAATGTCTTTTCAACAATGACAAGGCATATGCTTTTTTTTTTTTTTCTTAAGATAAGGCACATGCATTTTTTATGAAAGAAGAAAGGCAACAAATTGTTTCCACTACATGAGAATAACAAATAGAGGCAACAAAAGGAATCCGTCAAGGGACCCATCAAGGGGATTTTACCCATTAAGGGAGTTTTAGGTCAAGATATATGCATTGTAACAAGCTAGATTGCACCAATGAGAAATGGTTTAAGTTTGTGACATTTTTGCCAAGTTAGCATGTCAAAAAGAAATCCTTAAAAAGGTAGGTAGCTCTTATTTTTATTGATAACAATATTACAATTTTATCTCTTACTAAGCTTACAAGTAAAGTCTTACTCTCATAAAAGAATAGTATGATCAACTCATGTCATTACTACCATTTGACAAAAGTCACATAACCAATTTTGTTGGTAGGTTCAAGGAATGCTTAACCAAAGATTTCACCCACGTAACGATGAAATCTTGTAAATAAATATAAAATGACTCCAATATAATGTACATAATGGAAATGTATACCTATATAATAAGTATTATGTACTTCAATTTTTAGATAAAATTTCATTAACAGAATAAGTATCAAGGTAGCTTTACCTTCCTAACCTATATTAAGTTGCTCCTAATGTTTATACCAATTAGGTAAATCTTTTGCCATGAAGTCATGTAGTTAAGTAATAAAATAGTATATCTATATGCAGTAAATGGTGTAAAAAGTGAAGTGATATCTTACAATTAGTATCCTTGAAGTATCTATTTCTTTTTTTATTTTTTTGATCTAGTTCCTCCACTACCATGATTGCATGTAGCCTCTTTTTTTTTTCTTTTTTTTTTCTTTTGATCTAGAAGGAGGATGAGACATAATGGGAATTTTCATAACAATAAAGACTCTTAGTAGCAACAATAACCATATATCAAAATGGCAAAAATTACAATTAATCATAAAGCATGGAGAAAAAAAAGCTAAAGCTAAGATTTTTATTCCACCCAACTTTATTTTCAAGTTTTTTGTTGCCAAGACAAGCTACCTTTAATGAAAAAAATTTTAAAAAGTAGTTTTTATGATTTAGTTAGTAGGAAAGTGATCTTATTAAACATTGGATTCCAACTAAAATATTCATATCATAGGTTCACCTATATTTAAAGTAGGTAAAAAATAAGCTCTTCAGTCTTTTGGATTCATTTAATGAATTTTTTGATGCCAATGCTTCAAAGTAGCTAACATTTCATAAATCTTCCCTTTTTATCTTCGAGGTGCTTATAAAAAACCATCTATGTATGGTACATATTGTTTCCTTACCATCATAAATGATTATAAAAGATGCCTTTGAGTTTTCCTTCTTAAAAATAAATTAGATGCACATGCATTTTTCACTTAGTTTTATATTATAATCAAGAATCAATTTGGCCATAATATTAAACATGTTAAGAGATATAATATTTTGGAATTTACTATTGATTTTATGTTGGCTATTTTCAACTTAATGCTATTATTTGTCAAATATGTTGAGTTGACACCACACAATAAAATGAAGCTATCAAGTGTAAACATCATCATCATTAAAAGTTAGCTTGTGCTCTTTAATTTTAAGTGAACTTACCCACCATGTTTTATCATGTGTGTTAATAGTACTTGATCTAATAAATTATACTCTTACTTCGTGATTGTTTGGTAAATGTCTATATAAGATGTGTTCTTTAAATCTCCATCTTATTCTTATTTATGAATTTTTAGATATCCTTTTTATATTCACGATAAGAATAGATCAAAGAATAAAATTTCCCCTTGTTCTCATCCATATGTTTTCATTGGTTATCTTATGGGTGAAAAGCATTATAAAACTTAATGACTTAGAGTCACATAAGGTTTTCATGTCATGAAATGTTGTTTTTTATAAAAATCAATTCCCATTTTAAACACTTAATGTCCTAAAGAATCCTAGTGTGGTTATTCTCTTACCAATAACAAACTCTTAATTAAAAACCTCTCAATCATTGGCATAAAAAATAACTAGTTATATCATCTTCTCTTCCTAACATAAAAAATTCAATAGCCTTCATAATGATTTTTCTAATGATCCCAATTCCTCAAATGATTTGTTTAAATGTTCCTTATAACTCAATAAAGATCAACCTATTCTAACTATTTCCACATGATCACTTTAACAACAATAATTACCTATTATCTCAATAACAATGTTTATGAGCTCATTGGAGTAGGCAAGACATCTTTGCCCATGTCCAAAATAATTTCTTTAAGTATATCATATCCCTTTTTCTTTTTTCTTTTTTTTTTTGTCATTTATCATACTTTCATTTTGTTCCCACTCATAAGGCTTTTTTTTTTTTTTTTTTTGCAAAAATTTTTTCTTACAATGAGCTTAAGTATTTTTCAAAGGCTATTAATAATCACAACTAAAATGATGCCATGAGACAAGAAGTCTTTACTTGGAGCTTGGAGCCCTTACCTATTAGTAAGAAAGCAATCAGTTCTCATTGGGTTTTCAAAATCAAATATTAGGTTAATGGTTCTATTGAATGCTAAAAAAGTGCATTTAGTAGCAAAAAACTACACATAAGTTGAAGGCCTAAACTATACAAAAACCTTTGCACCAATCATAAAGCTAACTATAATTTGGTGCTTCCTAATCTTTGATGTAGCAAAGAATTTAGAACCATATCAATTAGATGTCAACAATGAATTACTATATAATGGCTTGCAGGAGGAAGTTTATATGTCACCACCTCTTAGTTATGTCTTTCTAAGAGATAATTATGTTTGTCCACATCATAAATATTTGTATGATTTAAAATAGACTTCTCAACAATGGTTTGAGAAGTTCTTTAACTCGTTACATCATTTTGGCTTTACCTTCACTCACATTATTTCTTTTCATACATTTTTATTTTATATGGATGATATAGTCATAATTGGTAATAATGTTGTCCATATTCAACAATTTAGGAAGTATCTTCATGAATATATCTTCATCAAGAATCTTGGCAATTTGAAATACCTTTTGGGTTTAGAAATTGCTCATTCCTAAGAAGATATCTTTCTTTGTCAACAGAAATATACTCTTGAAAAAAGATCAAATGTTTATAAGCAAATAGCTTTTCCTATTTAGTAGCAATAATATCATATTATGATTTCATTTGCTATTGACATTTGCATGAAGGTATATTATGACGTAGATTAGGCCAACTACTTAGTGACTAGAAGATCCATGTATATGTTTCATCTTTCTTAAGAATGCTCATATTTCATGGAAATCTAAGAAGTAGCCAATTGTTTCTCATTCTACTGCTAAAACTAAATATATTTCCACAGCCTAAACAATTAGTAAGTTAATATGGTTATGTGATTTATTGAATAATCTTACTATTTCACATTTGCAACCCATGTCTTTATAGTATGATAGTTAACAAACTCAACATATTACTACAAATTTAGCCTTTATGAACGGACCAAACATATAGAAATTGATTGTTATTTTTATCTAAAAATGCTTGTAAAGCATTTAAATTGTTACACACTACATGCCTACACAACATTAGTTAATTGATTTATTTACCAATGCATTGGGATGCAATCATTTTCTCCTTTTATGCAAATTGGGAATTTGTGATTTTTATGCTCTAACTTGAGGGGATATTGAAATTAATGTCTAATTTTAGGATTTTGTTGATTTGTAACCTTTAGGATCCTATGATCTTTAACATTTTATGTGATCTTTGTAATCTTAGACAATATTCATATCCTTAAAATTTTATAATCTTATTTAATTAGATGTATATATTTAGGAGATTTTGTATTTATTCCTTGGATATATATATATATATATATGTTGATTCTAATCAATAAAAACTACAAATTTATGTCTCTTAATAGACAATCTAATGATTAAGAGTTTAGAATTTTATATTTAAGACCTCAATTTTTAATATTATGAAGATAGAATAGGATATACGAAAATGGAGAGAGATATCCTATTGTATAGTTTATGACCAAATGAGTTTCTTAATGAATCAAAAATTAGAAAAAAAAAAAAAAGAAGAAAGAAAGAAAAGTTTGTTACAATCTAAATTTTACATAAATAAAAACTATAAATAAAGATAAAAAAAAGTTTTATATCTTAGTTTTTGTTTTTTTTTTTTTTTTTTTTTTTTGTTGTGGGTGAGCTTTATAATTTCATAAAAAATTAAACAAGTTCATCATAAATCCATCAAGCTATCACTTTTCAAATAATGGAAAATTTAGGTGCATGAAGTAGATACATCCATTAATGCCAATTAAAAGATCAAAAAAAATTTAGAAAACTCTTATTTGGGAATCCATCAATCTTTTATAAACTATACCAATTAAGCTATGCACAACGTCTTACTCATCCTAAACAACATAAACAATCCATGAGAAACCACTTCACACTAAGCCTCATTCTTGAAGCCACATTTAGCTCAATCTTTGCATCCAACACTCAACTCTACCACTCTTTTTAAGCCCATCTTTGATAAGTGATCTCCAAATGATTGGTCCTTTTTTCTTATGAACAACAATAACTGCTATTTGATTATCCATTACAAATTTCATGAGATATGTAAAATAAAGGAATACCTTCATGGCTTAATATCCTTCTTGTTCATCTAAGCACGTATACATATTAAATTCATCACAATTTAATTTCAGTAAAGTACAATCTTAATAGTTAGTTTAATCTTAATATTATTACCTAAAGTGAAGAGAAATTTTTAGGTTTTTAAGAAAATTCTTCCATGACTTTGTTTTTGGACAATATGAATTTATCATGTAACTTATAGTCTTTGAGTACACTTATGTTTTGCAATTTAATTTTTTTTTTTTGCTTATCTTATTATACAATAGTCAGGAAGAGTAAAATCAATTTATATCTATTGAATTTAATGTTTGATCTATTTTTTTCTCTCATTAAAAATTTTATTTGTGAAATTAAATTATTCATTAATATAATATCATATTATTTATATTAAAAAAACCCACAATTTCAAACTAATGTATTCTTATTTTTTTTAATTACGTGTGAATTTCTATAATAAAATATAATAAAAAGAATATATATTTTATTTATTTATTTCACTTTAATAGGTTTACACATAAAAGTTTTGGTTGAATTTTAAAATTTCATTACATATGCAAAGAAAAATAGATAAAAGGACCAAAATGAAGTGGCATGTGAATATCACCTCTTAAAAATTAATTACCATTTTGCTTTTAATTTCATGGTTTCTATCTAAAAAACACTTGATATGCAATAATAATAATAAAGTATATAATAAATATAAAATAATATGTAATAAATATACAATTTATAGTTTGATAACTTGTTATATATGTTTTCATATTTATTGTGCATTTTTTTTCATCTTTATTGGACATTATGTATGTTTTGACGAAAAATTTTGAAACTTAAAAATTTTATGGCATATATGTGTCACATGTCACTTTTAGTCTTTTTTTTTTTTTGTCAATTTTCTCTGCCATGAATATATTTTTTACATTTTAATGTATAATCTATTCACATATTCAACCCATAGAGTTTAAGTTTGAAAAGTTCGTTGACAATTTGAAGATGGTCAAAACTCAAGTTATAAAATATTTTAAAGATTCAACCTATTAATTTATCCATATATGCGGTGGGTTGTATCATATTGTTTTGAAAAGAAATTATACTTAATTGGTACTTATGAAAGCAATATAATAGAGGCCATATGACTAATTAGTGACCTTAATAGTGTACCAACCAAAAAAGTTTTGATTGCATAAACATCAAAGTAAACATGATACATTGAAAACTGGGGGCTTAGATGATGAAATTTTATTGTCAAACCTTTGACATTAAACATAGGAATAACAATAATAGCAATTTCACACTAGTACTTTTACATGTCATTCTAAGAATATTTTTTTGTCACTGTAGATTCCATATGACAAACAAATTCTATATTAGTTTACATATCATGAGTCACATAGATCAAATAATCATTTTAGATTTTTAAGAGACTAATTCAATTGTGAATTATATAATATAAAGTAGTTAGAATTTAAGACTTTCAAAATAAATCTCTAATTCTTTACAAATTACAATATTAAAGCCATAATATAATTCTTTAAATGTTGAGATTTCATCTATTATAAAGATCCACCATGCTTTATAGCCCTAATGATCACTTAGGTTGGCTTTGTATTAGTCTTTACTAGATTTTGATAAATACTATAATTAATAAGGTACAATAACTCTAATAAAAAATTATAGGAATATTATAATTTTATTAATTTGATAAAATAATCACACATAATAATTGAGAAATACATATATAATAATATAGATAACGTGTCTTTATATAACCATAGACACCTAAATCTACCAAAATAGTTAAACATAAATTGGACTCAACTAGATTAACTTCTTTCATAATAAGCTTCTAATCTAGATTGACTTCAACATGCTCCTTTAATCCTAATTAGGTGATACTCTCAATCTTAACATCTGCTTCAACTTAACAAGTGCTTCATTCTTTAATAGTTTTGTAAGAATATTAGCTAGTTGATCTTTAGACTTGTAATACACCAACTTAATCTCTTTTTTATCAACTTGATCTCTTAGAAAATGAAAATGTGTGTCAATGTTTTACTCCTTCCATGTGTTATTGGATTTTGGCTAAATTAATTGTAGAAATATTATTAATAAATATTTTCATAGGAACTTCAATTGGAACATGTATCTCACTTAGCAAATTAAGAAACCATATAGCTTGAAAAACGCTTAAAGCTATAGCTAGATACTCTACTTTGCAAGTTGAAAGTGTAAGAATAGATTGTTTCTTAGATGACCACGAACAAGTAGTAGTTCTAAAGTTAAAATAGTATCCAGAAGTACTTTTATGATCATCTACATCTCCATCTCAATCACTGTTAGAATAACTTATAAGAATACAACTTTTAGATGATGAATAAAATAAGCCATGAACATAAGTTTCTTTTATATAACGCATAATCCTCTTAGCAATTTACATATGAGGTTGGTGAGAAGACACTAGAAATTTACTGATCAAACTAACTTTATAGGATATATTAGACATTGTGTATGTCAAATATCTTAAACTCCTAACAATCTATTAGAAATGTGTAAACTCAACAAGTGCTTCATAGCCTTTTTTAGATAATCTAATACCAACTTTCATAGGAGTTTCCATAGGATTACAATCATACATTTGAAACATCTTTAATAGCTCAATAGCGTACTTCTTCTGATAGATAAAGATTCCATTATTTCCTTAAGTCATTTTAATTCCAAGAAACTAAGACATTTGACCCAAATCTATTATTTGAAATTCATGCATCATTGACTTCTTAAAGTCTTCAATCATTCTTAAAGTCTCCTTGAGTCTTCAATCATGCATCATTGATCTATAAAGATCAATACATCCACATATAGACACACCACTAACATATTATTATAATCATTGATTTTCACATATAAGACATGCTCAGAAGAACACTTTTGAAAATTTTTTTCTTAGAATAAGGAATTAATACATTTGTTACATGCTTTAAGGGCTTGTTTTAAGCCATATAATGCTTTCTTTAATTTATATGCCTTCTTTTCACTTCCTTTTTTCACAAAACCAGATGATTGCTTAACAAACACTTTTTCTTCAAGAGGACAATTGAGAAAAACTAACTTCACATCTGTCTAATGAATTTTTCAATGATTATATGTAGCTAAAGTAATTATAAGTTTGAAAATTTCTATTTGAGCAATAGGGGAGAATACCTCATGATAATCATGGTCCAATTGTTATTTAAATCCATTTGCAATCAATCTTGTTTTATATCTCTCTACTTCTCCATTAGACTTCTTCTTAGTCTTGAAGACCCACTACACATTAATAGCTTTCTAACCTCATGGAATAATAGTAAACTCCCATATAATATTCTTTTCAATTACATTAATTTCTTCATTTATGGCATTTACCCATTTTGTATCTTAAATCGCCTTATCAAATAAAATTGGTTCATAATCGGTAAACATTGTAGAATGCACTAAATCTCCATCATCATTAATAATATTATCAGGGATTACCTCATAATCTTACAATTTAACTGATTGTTGACAATTTTTCCTCAGTCTTTCATTCTCTTATAGAGCTTGTGGTGTAGGATTTTGTATACTAACTGGTGAGACTTCCCCATTTACAATGGGGATTGTAGCTTTAGTTTTCTCTTCTCCTAAAATAACAACTAGATATTTTGTTTTTAGCATCAAGTTCCAAATGTCATCTTCAACAAAAGTTACATCTTTATTTATAATTACCTTTTCATCACAAGATTAAATAACTTATAACCTCATTTAATGTAACCAAGAAAAATTATCTTCACGCCTTGATCATTTAACTTTGTCCTTATCATATTAGAATATGAGTATAAGTAATATAACCAAACAACTTAAAATGTCTTACACTAGGCTCAAAACCATTTTATACTTCTTCAGTAGTGACATTTTAAATATTTATTGTTGGAAATCTAATCAATAAGTAAATAAAATATAAAATAACTTTCACCCAAAATAGATTAAGAACTCCCTTGCCCTTTAACAAGCGTCCTGTTATATTCATGATTGATCTATTCTTTCTTTTAACAACTTCTTTATACTATAAGGTATAGGGAATTGTGACTTCATACTTTATTTCTTGTCCTTCACTTTACTCCTTAAACTCATTAGAGATATATTCACCACCTTCATTAGTTCTCAGAATTTTAATATAGTACCCACTTTATCTTTCAATATAAATTTTAAACTTCTTAATAGAATCAAACACCTTAAACTTTATTTGTACCCAATAAATCTATCTCTTTCTTATAAAATTATCAATAAAGGTAAGAAAATATCTATTGTTGTAATGTGATAAAAACATATATTAAGTCATAAATATTAGAGTGGATAAATTGAAGTGGTTGTCTTGCATGCTAAATCATTATCACAAAGGGCTATTTGCTTTATTTTGTAAGAATACATGCTTCACAAATTTGATTAGGATGATATATCTTGAGTAAGTTTGTCACCATGTTTCCTTGTGCAAGTAACTTTAAACTATAAAAATTTAGATGGCAAAACAAAAATGTCATAACCAAGACTTATATTTGACAATAACACTAAGATAAGTATAAACATCAATGACAATATCAATTTAAAATATTTAGTTCTTCATTAAAAGAGATTTAAGAATGAGTGCATCTCTTCTATTAAGAATTAAGTGATAGTTATCATCTAATTGTATGTTATACCCCTTTTTAAGCAATTGACCCAAATCGAGTAGATTGCTCTTTATGTACAATAGATAAAATATATCTGAAATATAATTATGAACTTTATTCTTCAACATATGAGAATTCACCCTTTTCCCATTACTAAAACACTACTATCATTAGCAACTTCATTGTGGAATGCATTGACTCATTAAGATCAATAAAAATTTTTTTCTTTTTATGCATATGATTGGTACATCTAGTGTCATTGAACCAAATATTGTAATTTAGTTTTTCAACAACTATAGTAACCATCATAAGTGTTTCATTTCCATCATTTGAATCTCCCTCTTATGCACAATGGGCTATCTGATTTTGCTCGAGACTTGCACTCATTAACATAATGGTCATGCTTATGACATAAGTAACACTCAACATGAGACTTATCATACCTTGCTCTGACATAGCCTCTTACTTAGCCTTGACCTTAACCTTTGAACCTCTAGTCTGATTTCCTTTGACTATTATATTAATTGTCACCATCTCCATAGTTGTTATAGTGACCTCTTCGACCTCTATCATTATACTAATTACTACCTCATCCTTATCCTCTATCATAACAAGAATCTTACTTCTACTTTGACCTCTACTTTGATTGATTACTTTGATTGCTTTTGGTAGGAGCCTTACTTTGAAGTGCTTGCTCTATTAGCATCTTAATGTGCTTTTCATTCATATGTTGTTCATAAGCTTGTAACGTGCCTATTAGTACATCAACTGACATTTGGGACAAATCATGTGTTTTTTCTATAACAACCATGATATGCTCATACTGAGATGTGAGACGTAAGATTTTTTTAACTTTTACCTAATCATTTGGTACTTTCCATAGATTATCATTTGATTTGTTAGGGTAAGAATTTTACTTATATAAATTGAAACTAATTCTAAAGTTTCCACTGCAAAAGCTCAAACTAACATTGTAAGGTTTAAACTTTCACTTTTTTAACTTTCTCTACACCTTGGAATGACATCGTCAAGATATCCCATGCCTGCTTTAATGAGGTCACTCCTATAATCTTCTCAAAAATTTCATCATTTAGCCCCAAATGGATGAAAAAGAGTGCCTTTTTATGATTCTTTTGTAACTTATGGTGAGCAACTTTCTGTGCTTCTGTGGCATTTGTTATGAGTTATGTAGTTTCATTTTCCATAATACTCAGTAATTTATTGTAGGTAAACAAAACTTTCATATGCATACACCATCGATTGTAATTTTTCCCATCCAAAATGAGAATTAAAATATGGATTACGCCATTAATATTAAAATCCATGATTTTTTTGATTTGGTCCTTAAATTTTTGTTATTTGCAATTTATCCTAATACTTTTGTTATTTATAATCTAACTCCTTAACTATTATTATTTCTAATTGGACCTCACATATTTTTTCATTTCAATTAAATCCCTTAAAATTGATAGAATGACAAAAAGAAGGAGCAAGATTTTCTGACAATGGCATGTCAATGAGTTAAAGAGATAGAGTAGTGACCTCTGAGTAGAAATTGTCAAGTTTAAGGCAACAATGATAAGTGGCAATGACACAATTGGTAATGAAAAACAATGACAAACCTTTAGAATTTTACAAACCTTTAGAATTTTGTAAATCTATAACGTTTGAAGTTTCTTAAATGCCTATGGTGGTTAGGAGCAAATCTCCAACAATAATGAGTAGCAATTTTTGTGTTTTTTATAACTTCAGTGACTCTCGTGGCAGTTTTGGTGACTTTTGTGGCAGTTTCGGTAACTTCTATGGTAAATTTGGCAAATTTTATATGTTTTCTCTCTATTTGAATAAGAATAACTATTATAATACTGGCTCTCAAATTGAACTAATTCTAATATCACTAATAGGGCACAATAGTTTTGATAAAAAATTATAAAAATATTTTAATTTTATTAATTTAATAAAATAGTTAAACACAATATCTAAAAAGTATATATATATATATATATATATATAATAATATAAATAATATGTCTTTATATAATTATAAATACTTAAATATATTTAACAGTCAAATTCAAATTAAATTAAATTAAATTCATTTTTATTACTATAAATTTCTAATTTAAATTAACTTTAACAACAATTTTGATAATTCATTAAAGGATTTCAACTATGAGTTAGTAGACAACTGTGATGTAAACAAATTAATACACATCGGACAAATAGGATCATGACATATTCCTTTTTATCGTGAGAGCATTTAAAAGGTCTTTGAGAGAGAAAAAGAAAGGAGAAACAAATTCTGGTGTGGGTAGACTTTGGATTTTGAGGGAAATTTAAAGAGTTTTTTTTGTGTAATCTTTTGATCTTTACATTGTGAAATTTTCTTTGATATGTCACTGATGAGGGATATTTTGTTTTACCATTTCTAATTTCTCAGGTGGGTTTATTGCAATAATGTTTACAGTATTATCTTGTAGAATTGCAATTTGTTTTAGATAAAACTCCAGTTGGGCGATTTAGAAGTTGCAAGAATGAGGGGTGGAATTTGAAGAGGTCTCGCATTCAAACTCACAGCCTCACAGCCTGAATTAACACGGAGGTCATTCCGGCAAGCCAAAAGGTTAGAGATTTACCCTATGCAAGTAAGCGGGTTGGTTTGTTATACAAATAAGCACATATGCATATTCATTAATAAGTTGCCGGAGGTTCATCATAACTAATAAATTACAATAAAAAATAAATGCAATTAAAATTTATTGTCCTCGAATGCAGTTAGCTGCATATAGACGTTGAGGAACTTATTTTCATTAGTTTGTTTGTGCTTTTGAAATTCTGATTTTGAAAAATTCTAACAAATTTCACATAAATGGGCATCACCTAACTCCACCAACCAAACTTCCTTCAAGCCGTCCACCTGAAATACAAACTACATTCTGACATTTTTGACAACTTCTAAAGCATCAACAAAAATTGTAACCTGCAATATATGTCATTGCATATAGAAGTCAAGAGTTAGGTATAGTATCACCAAATTTCCATACGTGTCTCAATTAATTAATCAATCAGTATCAGCCAATCTCTACATATGAGTTTCTATATATAGTTCTCAGCTGGCTCGTAGTTGCACGACCAAATTAAGCAAAAGAGGGCACATGGCGAAGAGCAAGGTTCTTGTGGTTGGGGCTACCGGGTACATTGGTAGGAGGATTGTGAAAGCAAGCCTAGCAGGGGGCCATGTGACCTATGTCCTCCAACGCCCTGAGATTGGCCTTGACATTGAGAAGCTGCAAATGCTACTGTCCTTCAAAAGGCAAGGGGCTCGCCTCGTTGAGGGCTCGTTTTCTGACCATGAAAGCCTCGTGGAAGCCGTGAAGAAAGTTGATGTGGTGATATGCACCATGTCAGGTGTCCATTTTCGGAGCCACAACATCTTGATGCAGCTCAAGCTCGTCGAGGCCATCAAAGAGGCAGGCAATGTTAAGGTAACGCTTGCTGATCACTCTCCACAATTTCAATTAGTCAATCATCCATTTCTTGAGATATCTGAATTGGGTTTGACGATGTATAGCTGTCGATATAGCCATCAAGACCAGAGTGTCACAAAATTGAGCTATATATCTTGTCGTGGGCATTTGCAGTGTGAATGAAAACAGACTTAGTATAAAAGACATGACAGGAGTAGATATAACAGAGTTTTCTAACCCTCACAATTCTAAAATTGTCCTAGCAAGCTGCATCGGTGGAGTCGTGTTAGTAATCCGGAGTTTGTGTGAAAGCAATTTTTTATCATTAAAAACAAAAGTTGGAGAGGCCGCATAGCCGTAATGCGGGAGGAAGTGTCTAAGGTGTATAAATTTCCACCACCACTATCTATAATTTTTCTCCGTCAAAATTCAAACGTTAGTTATCTTGGGAACAATACTCAAGTGTCATCGACAAAAATGTGTTTTCCAAGACCAACACGATCCATATAACAATTGTCAATGCTACTCTCGATACAGTCTAGCTGCTTGTTTTTGCAACATTGTAGTACACCAACTTTGATGTGTATCATATTTTCAGGGCCTTGTAGTTGTTGCAATCATGATTTTATTTTAGCTTAATAAATTCTGTCTCTTATCAAAAAAATAAATAAATAAATAGAGAAAAAGCAATTTTCAGGAATACTACAACCCCTAATTCACTAAAGGCACCTTAGAACAAAAAGAAATGGCAGCGTGGTGAATACATCTAGGTAGATTTGTGGTTAGCTTCTATAAACTTCAACTCCGTGCCTAGACACCCAATCTAACCCACTCATACCAATATATTCAGTTTCAACTCTCCGCCTCTTCGGTTATTGGGGTCTATGGAAATTAAAAGCAGACAAAGAAAACCTCTTGATTTAGCCACAATTCTTGGTACGTGCACATAGAACTACAAAGGGGCCGCGGCTGGATTAATGGGCCTGAAAGTCTACGAATTTAGAAGCCTTAGGGCCTGATCTGTATCAACGTGACATCGTAATTTTATCAACACAATGTATAACATTATTTAAACTTCCTTACACGAATTAACTCTTCTAAAAGATATGATATCGCATGTTATTGTTGTTCGTGGTTGGTAGGCTATACCTATTACTTTACCCTAAGAATTATGACCTATCAACAATTCAGTTTGGTGTTGCCATGTACTTACTGTTGAATTTATAGTGCTTCATAGACATCCTATCAGACATAATATTTAGTGCCAAAAATACAAAGTGGTCCGAGTGTAAGTAAATTTTTGTGTAACCATTGAATAGAATCACATGTTACAAGGAAACAAATATTATCAAGAAAGAATCGAAATTGAAGATCATTTTGATCAAATCAAATAGAAACATAATTTTATTTATTTATTATTTGTTGTATGCTTGACAGTGGGCATTCTTTATGTACCTGTATCGTTTTCCTGTCGATTGTAAATTGCATATAACCATAAATTCTTGCAGCGGTTCTTGCCTTCAGAGTTTGGTATGGACCCAGCACGAATGGGACATGCACTTGAACCAGGAAGAGAAACATTTGATCAGAAAATGATAGTGAGAAGGGCAACAGAGGATGCTAACATCCCTCATTCTTACATAATCGCCAATTGCTTCGCTGGCTATTTCGCTGGGAACCTTTCTCAGTTTGGGAGGCTCACACCTCCAAGAGATGAAGTCTTTATCTACGGAGATGGAAACACCAAGGGTAAGAACTAAGATTTTGGGCTAGACTAGAATCCAATTAACTATTATATGATGATTAGTTTGACCTAAGAGAAAGAAATTAAATGATTGCTTGGGACTATACTTTTAGCTTAATGGTTACACTTGAGGCATTAGATCATAATGAATCAAATTGAAGTCCCATTCCTCATTAATCTATCTAAAAAGGAAAAAAAGGAATAAATTTTATTAATATTTTTGGTTTTTGTATATGCTGCCTTAAAGTCATTTATATGGATGAAGACGACGTTGCAACATACACAATCAAGACAATAGACGATCCCAGAACGGTGAACAAAACGTTGTACCTAATGCCACCGGAGAACATTCTCACACAAAGGCAGTTAGTTGAGAAGTGGGAGATGCTCATTGGGAATAAGCTGCAAAAGATCCACATTTCTGCGCAAGACTTCCTTGCCTCCATGAAGGGTAATATATTATGTTAAGGATCGTAATCAAGCGAAATTACAAATGGAGTTCAATTAGTATTTGCTAGTTTGGTTTTGTATGTCCTAAAGAATAATGTCGTTGAACACCAATTTTCATTTTTCTTGGCCTGTATAAATATTATTGCAGGAATGGACCATGCCCAGCAGGCAGGCGTGGGGCATTTTTATCATATTTACTATGAAGGGTGTCTGACAAACTTTGAGATAGGAAAAGACGGAGAGGAAGCTTCAGAACTTTATCCAGAAGTGCATTACAAGTGCATGGATGAATATTTGAAGATTTATGTTTGACAACCTCGTCCGCATCACAGTTACGAATAAGTTACACATAAAGTATGCAACAATTGATTAGCAATAAGGTGCCTTGAAGTCGCGACCATCCTTAGTTATGTCAATTGCTGATGTCTGCGGTCCCATGTCATGTGTGCGCCAAAGTATGAACTGCTTCTATCGTGAATTTACGGCGACATTATCTCGTTCTTGTAACAAGATCGTTTGTTTCCTTGCATTTCTTCTTTTGATAATGTTTTGTGTTATTCCAACGACTGTAAGTCACATCTGTAATAATGCTACATCATGAAGATTAGAACTGAGACGTTCATACTTCTCTTTTCTTGCTTTCCCTTTTTCTTTTATACGGGCTCATTTCTTTTCTTTTAAACAGAAATCAGAACACCTTGAGCTGTTATAAAGCCATATCGCATCATACAATAAAAATTTTGATAAGCACAGATGTAGAATAACAATGGACCTTTGAGTCCTAATCAATTATTAATAATTATCTCTTCGGGTCAACCCAGTAATCATGACACTACTACACTTATTGCCTTTAAACGACCCCTGAGATCCCATATCAACCCAACCAAAACACCAGGATCAAACCTCCATACAACTTGGTAATTATCAAATATAAAACTTAAGATGGTGGTTAGAGGTGTTGAAAAAATTAGAGAAAATTTATATAATAATAATATAAGTAAAATTAAATTAAAAAGAATGATATTATATTTTAAATATATTTAATATTATTTTTAAAAATAATATTTATTTTTTAAAATAATATTTTAATATAATAAATTATAATATTTATTATTTTAAAATATAATAAATTTTTTTATTAACAAAATTTTTTTTAAGTGTATTTAAATAAAAAAAAATTTATATTATTTTTAAGTTAATATTTTATAAAAATAAATATTAAAATTAAGAATAATAATAAATAATTATAACAAATAATTTTATTATTATAATAATTAATTTTTTAATAATAAAAAATAATTTTAATAGAACAAATTAAAATGAATAAGTTACGTAAAATCATTTCAAACCTCTTATATCAATGTTAGATTTTAAATAATTTTTGTATGGACAATGTCTTTTTAAATAGTTTTTTTTTATTGTTTTATAAGGTATTAAATAAATATTATTTTACAAACAAATATAACAAAATTTCTCAATTTTTATGTAAGATATAAGTTTTTTAAAATATATTTATTTTTTTAACTTGTTTCCACATATTTAAAAGATTGAATTTTATTAAGTTAACTATCAGGTATATAACACATTATATTTTGGGTCTTTCAAGTTATGAAATGAAAAGTAGGATGTACAAACTTTAATATTTAGAAAGGTGATGAAACAAAAATTTTTATTAACCATAATTTTTTAATCAATTAAAGTAAACTTGTCTTTATGTTATATTCTTTGAAATCAAAAGATCTTACCCAAGATCATCATTCATATATAGTTGAATTTATCAAATGTATATTTCTATAACACACCATCTATAAAAATTATAGAATTCATTAAGTGTATTACTTAACCTCAAATATTAGAATTATTACACAATATATGCCATAAAAAGGGACTTTACAATTTTGATAGTGTATACAAAATCAATCAATGACTTATTATTATTTATATGAAGCTATTTAAGAGATCTCTTATCATATAAATTGGGTTTTGATCACTTTTGACCATACGCTAAATTCAATAGTCTCATTCCTCTTAATATATTTTTTGTTAGCTTTTTTCCTAGTGGTTTAGTTAGAAGATCGACTAGATTCATCTCTAACCTTATGAAATTAAGTAATTATACTTCATTATTCAATAGTTATTTTACTAATTATGTATCAAACAAATGATTGTTCTTCTCATTATATGACTTGCTTTTTACTTGAGTAATATTAATTTGGCTATCATAATGCATTAACATTGACAGTGTCAGCTTTGCCCACAATAGGATGTCCATTAGAAAGTTTCTTAGCCAATCTACGTCTACATTAATCATCTTTAAGATCATGAACTCAAAGTCCATAGTAAATCGAACAATAATTATTTATTTGACAGATTTCCAAGTCATCATTCCACCTTTAAGTGTAAATACAAAGCTACTTATAGATTTTATCTCATTTGAATCAGAACTCCAATTAGCATCATGATACCATTCTAATACAACGCGAAATTCCACTATAGAATATACCATAATTTATGATGTCTCTTAAATATTTCAAAATTCTTATTAAATCATTTTAATGATTAATGTTTGGATTATGTGTATATTTGTTTAATTTACATATAACATATGAAAATTAGAATGCATCAAATTCCTTAGATGCATTAAACTACTAACGATTTAGGTATATTCAGACTAAAATATGCAATCACCATTGTATTTAGTAAATACACATTTGCATCAAAAGTAATAAAAACTGGTGTCACATTTAAACATTTATATTTTTTTAAAAATGTTTAAATTTCTTAAAAAGTGTCTTTATATAATACTTTTGTGATAGAAATATACCATTAAAAATTTTAGAAATCTTCACTTTTAGAGTGACGATTGCTTCTCCTAAACTCTTTATGTCAAAATGTGATGCAAGTAGTAATTTAATATTAGCTATTACTTCTAAACTAGAGCTAAATATGAGTACATCATTAACATATAAATGCATAATAATACAAGTGGAAATCTTACTCTTTATATAAACATATTAATCAATACAAATAGTAGAATAAAATTAGAGATTAAAACTATATTAAAATCTCTTATGTCATTATTTAGGTGTCTATTTCAATCCATAGAAGATTTAATAAGTCAACAAATTTTTTTCTCTTGACTAACAACTTCATAACCTTCAAGTTGTAGCATGTAAATTTATTCATTAAGATTATCGTACATGAAAGTAGTATATTTATTTGTGAATAAGAAACTTTGAAATTGATGTCAATGTAAACAACACTCTAATAGATAAAATTTTGGCAATACAAGCAAATATATCAAAATAATCAATATTCTTTTTTTTCTTTTTATGTATACCCTTTGCTACAAGTCTAACCATATGCTTGTCAATTGATCCATTTAATCTATATTTTTTCCTAAAGACCCACTTATAAATTGAGTTTGACTCCAAGTAAATCTATTAGTTTTTATATACTATTGTGTTTCAAAGAATCAATCTCACTTTGTATAACTTTTACTCACATATAAGAATCACAAGATAATACTACTTTATGATAAGTCAAAAGATTATTGTTTACTATTAAAGTGTAAAAGTTATCACTAAAAGTCTTTTTTACCCTTTGTCTCTTATTGTTCCTCAACTTTGGTTCACAACATGTAATAAAAAGTACTCTCTCAAACTTAACTATAAAGGCAGGTGATTATGTTAATTCCTTTTCATGGGAAATGTATACTCAAAAAACTTTACATTCTTTGTCTCAATGATAGTGTTAGAATGAACAACATTACTCTCAATAACAAAAAAAAAATGGTAAGCAATACTTTAATATGCATAACTTATAAACATGCAATTTAAGGTTTTATAACCTAATTTTCTCTTTTTTAATTTGGGCAAAAATATTTTTGAACATAAGTTCGACTCCTCCAGGTAAATCTATTAGTTCTCATATACTATTGCATTTCAAAGAATCAATCTCATTTTATATAGTTTTAACTCACATACAAGAATCATGAAAGAGTAGTACTTTATAATAAGTCAAATGATCATTATTTATTATTAAAGTGTAAAAGTTATCACCAAAAGGTCTTTTTTACCCTTTGTCTCCAATTGTTCCTCAATTTTGTTTCAAAGCATCTAATAAAAGGTACTCTCTTTAACTTAACTATAAAAGTAGGTGATTGTGTTAATTCCCTTTCATAAAAAATGTATACTCAAAAAACTTTGCATTCTTTGTTTCAATGATAGTGTTAAAATGAACAACATTGCTCTTAATAGCAAGAAAATGATAAGCAATATTTTAATATGCATAACTTGTAAACATGCAATTTAAGGTTTGGAACTTATTGCAAAAATATATTATTAAGACACCCCCACACTTTAAATAACTTAGGTTAAGAGAGTACCCCTTTCATAATTCATATAAAATCTAACCAGTTTTTTCATAAGGAATCCTAAGTACTTAAATGGGTATAACCTGAGTTTCAAATGTTCAAAAACAAGTAATTCAAAGAGTAGAAATTAAAGTACACATTCAAACTTACAATTGTTACAAAGAGAGCTAGGCCCATATCAGTTGTTCAATAGTTTAAAAATAATGGAAAAGTCATTGTAAATTCTATCATGGGCTTTACTAAGTTAGTCCCGATTTTTAGGTTATGACTTAGACTCTAGACTTTTGTTTTGGGTAAAACTTGATGCATTGGAAAGTATAAGAAAAGGAATTTACTCAAACTTTCATGAAGAAGTCAAATTCTAATTTTGATTGTATTTAGTTTGAAATTAGCTTGAAAGCCAACACAAGAATTATAAAAAATTAAAGAAATAAGATCATAAAGTCTTCAAGATTTTGGATTTTTTTTTTTAGAGTGTTTAAGGTTTGTTGGTGGATACAATGTACATCCTTTAGGATATAAATAACCATCTTTTGAAAGAAAGAGAAAAGAAAGGATGGATGGAGAATCAAACAATCACTTTGAAAGAAATTTATTTTTTTTCTAGCACGTTTAATTAAATTCTTTAATAATTTTAAAGGATTACAAAATTTAGATATTTTAATAGTATATATTATTTTGGTATGTTGTTCTCCTTTCTTATGGAATTGTTGAATTATTTTAATTTAATGGTTGAATGATTGTTTGTTCAATTAATTTAGTTAAATATGTTAAATTAATTAAATAAATATCAATTTAACTTTCAAGGATAGGTTAACTTTATACTTCTGGACTAAATAGAAACAGGTGAAACACAAGGAACAAGGAGCAAGAAAAGGAGTTAGAGATTGATAGAAGAAGATTTTTTTCATTAATTCAATTTCATAGTATATATACACAGTATAAGAATTTAAAATTCAAAATTCAAAATAAAAAGCTATTGGAATTGTGCAGTTTTTACAATTTAAATTTCAAATTGAAATTTGAATTAGAATAATCATTAACAACTTAAGCTGTTACATAATGATTGATTTGCTTGATTTGTAGGCTAGTGATATTTCAAAATGTGAAAAAGCTACTGAAAGAAGAAACAGCCCTTAATTGCCATAACCGACTTTCAAGTTATGGAGAGAAATTTTTGCAGACTTGCAATAATGGAAATATGGCAACAAAATGGTGGCACCATTAGGATCTTCACTCCTCCTTGGTGCCATAATTTTGTAGACCCAGTTTCTTTGTTAGCTCCTCAAACCTTGGTCTTTGTAGGCCTTTAATTAAAATGTCAACCATTTGATCTTTGGTGTTACAGTAAGTCAGGTTTACATCACCATTCTCTTAAGCTTCTTTGATGAAATGAAGCTTGATTTTGAAGTGTTTAGTCCTTCCATGCAACATAGGGTTCTTTAATATAGCAATGGTGAACTAATTGTCATAGAAGATGGTGGTTGTTTGTTTGTTCTAACTCTAGATCATCAAGTACCTTTTTAATCCACAAAGCTTGATACACTGCTGAGGCTTCTACAATGTACTCAGCCTCAGCTATGGATTATGCCATAGTTTATTGCTTTTTTGAGCTCCAATTGAAAACCCCAGGTCCTAGAGTAAACACATTTCTTGAGGTACTCTTCAAGTCATCAAGTGACCCTACCCAGTCACTATCTGAGTACCTAATGAGCTCCATTTCTTTCTACTTTCAAACATGATTCCAAACTTAAGGGTACCTTTAACATACCTTAATATTCTTTTGGTTGCTTTGAGGTGTGTCTCTCTAGGAGCATGCATGAATCTGAGATAACAAACTCATAGCTATACATGATATCTAGTCTCTATAACAGACAAATACAATAAGCAACCTATGATGCTTCTGTAATTATTTTCATTTGTTATAAGGCTACCATTGTCCTTTTGGATCTTATCTTTAGGAATGATCGTGTTGCTGAGCTCTTACAACTAACCATCTAAAACTTTTGTAGCATTGCTTATGTTTTATACTTTGCTTGATTTTACAAAGATCCTTACTGTGATTGGTGAACTTGCAAGCTAAGAAAAGTAATGCATCTTGCCGAAAGATTAGTCATTTCAAACTGATGTTTCATATCCTTTTTAACTAAAGTATACTTTTAGGATCATTTCCAATGACCATAGGTTGTCAATATAAAAGAAATAGATAAAGAAACATGAGAACCTTCTTTCTCTAAACATAGAGGGTTGCATCATTATAATTCTTGGTTGAATCACCCTAACTTGACCAAGTGCTCATGGATCTTGTATACCAAGCTCTTGTGCCTATTTAAGGCCATAAAAGACCTTTTTCAATAGGTAAACTTTGTCTTCCTCTCCCTTTTTTATGAATCCTTCAGCTGATCTACATAGATCTCCTCCTAAAGTACACCATTAAAAATGCCGATTTGACATCTAGTTGATGTACAGACCAGCCTTGGTGTGCTACAACTGCAAGTAAGAGCTTATATAGTAATCCAATTTAGCAACAGGTGCATAGATTTTAGTGTAATCCACACCAGGTTGCTGAGTAAGCCTTTTGCCACAAGTTTAGCTTTAAGTTTATGATGGAGCCATTAGCATTTAGCTTGATTCTGTAGATCCATTTGACTGCTATCGACTTCTTGTTTATCTAGTTTTAAAACCAGTTGCCCAAGTATCATTTTTGCAGATGGAATCCATCTCCACCTGCATTACTTTTCCCCATTCTACTATGTTGATGCTTCTTGATATGATGAAGGTTCAAGGAGTGTATTATTGCATCTCCATAACATCTCTCATAGAAGTGTAGTATGCATCTCTCATAGACATCTCTCATAGACATCTATCAAGTTTTGAAAGATAATAGCACCTGTGTCTTCTCTTTAAGAAAGAAAATCCAGCAGTACCTAAAGAAGTCATCAATAAGTAAGATATAGTAAGTAACTACCATTGAGAGAATTGTTTCTCATAGGACCACAAAGGTTTGAGTGAATTAAGGTCCAGCCTCTTTTTAGCTCTAAAAGACTGAGTTGAGAAAAAGGGAAGTTTAGTCTGCTTCCTTAATTAGCCAGTCTTACATACATAAGCAAAGATTGGCAGAGTTATGTGGCCCAAATCATTCACCAGCTTTCTTTTGCTATAAACTTTGAAGTGCAGGATAGTGAAAATGACCAAGTCTTGCTGTGCTATAAAGATAAATCATCTATTCATGACAGGTAAAGTAAGATGGACAATTTCTTTATGTCTAGATGGAAGCTTTTCCATTTATAGGCACACTGACCAAGTGAGCATCTGTATCATCACAAATGAGTAATGCAGGTTTTGTGGTCTTTAAATACTAGAGAAAAACCTTTTCCTAGCAGCTGCCCAATGTCTTAGCAAATTTTAGTTGATGTTAGGCACAAAAAAGTACATTAGTAATGCATTTGATACCTGAAGGAGTTTGAAAATAATAGCAATACCTTTTCGTTGCACATCAGATACTCTTCATTACCAATCATAACCCTAAACTTGAAATTCTGGTCATAGGGTTTTTAAGGACTTCAAGTGTAGAAACATGTGGTTGGAACAACAGCTGTCCATTAGCCCAGACTCCTACTACACTCTTCTCTGATGTTTAAAGTTTGCTACAAATAGGTACTGTTCTGCAAGCTGGTTCTCTCATCCAGTGCATGTAGCGTTCTTGACTGAATTGTTGTGGCTTTGATGAGACATCTTGACTTTGCTTCTGTAAATCCTCTCAAAGTGCCTCCGTTTTATTACAAAAGCTTACATATAGTGTCTAATTTCGTGCTAGTAGAACCGGGTCTAGACAACTGATTGGTTCTTTGCAATACTCACATGGTGAATATTGTGTTTTGCTAAGTGCCCTTTTGGTAGTTTCGAGGCTTCCTTGTCAGCCTGGCTTGCCACCATTTCTCCTTTTAGCTTGACTTTTCTGTTTGTAGAAAGCTTGGAAGAGCTCCCTCAATTGTGTCTTCTTGCCTCGAAAGCCTCCTTTGTTCCTGAGCTTAAAAAGCAATAATAAGGTTCACTTAAGGAAATGACATTGAGATCCTTGGAGTTGTCTAGAGAGGAGATTTTGAATTCAAGCCTCTTCTGGAATGCTCACAAGGACCTTTTGGACTATATTTCTATCTGGGAAAGTTCTCTTCTAACATGCTTAATTTGGTCATGGCCACTATTTAAGCAACTGTCACATATGTCCTTCACAGTTTCAGTACCCTAGCCGCGTGTGAGTGTCTCGAGAACTGTAGAGAGCTCTTCTAAAGGATAGAGATGCATGGGGTTCTAGGTGCTGTAGAAGGTGGCCACCGCAAAGTTCCTTTTTCAAGTTCTATCCAAGCTTTCTTGTTGCCTGTGTCAAGTATGTCATGATTTTGTTAAAGATGGTTTTATTATACCAATTGAAGTGAATTACAAGTCAAAAGCCTTGTATTGCTAGAAGACGTTGCTCACTGTGATGCTTCAATTGAGCCACAATAGGTACGTGGTAAGAGAAAGATTCATATCCCTGTTCAGTAACTTCCTAGAGCGTAAAGTTCTAAGGTAGGCCTTTAATCATTAATAATCACTGAGTGTAATTGTTCACTAGGCAATTTTGAGTGGAAAGAGGAGAAGTTAGTTGAGCCAATGTGGATCTGGGATAAGCTGGACTCCTTTGTGTTTTTATGTGTTTTGACTCTCTTTAACTCGATAAAATTAGTTGCGCACAAGACTTTCAAGCTTTGATACCAATTGTTGGTTTTTATTTCCAAGGTAGTTTTACTTTCTACTTCTGAACTAAACAGAAACAGGGAGAAACAGCAGCGAATAAGGAGTAAGAAAGGAGTTTGAGATGAATGTAGAAGAAAGATCTACTCAGTTGATTCAATTTCGATAATATATTATAGAATAAGAACCTCAAAATTCAAAATAAAAAAACTGTTAGAATTGTTATAGTTTTACCAATTTAAATTTTAATTGAATTAATTAAAGATAATTATTAGCTGCTTAATTTATATAGATTTGTA
This sequence comes from Rhizophora apiculata, assembly GCA_037832385.1. Classification (NCBI taxonomy): domain Eukaryota; kingdom Viridiplantae; phylum Streptophyta; class Magnoliopsida; order Malpighiales; family Rhizophoraceae; genus Rhizophora; species Rhizophora apiculata. The sequence goes on from JBAPLK010000229.1 coordinate 39,003, forward strand.
AATTGATTTGTTTGATTGTGAACTAATGATATTTCAAATATTGTTAGAAAGAAGAGAAAGCTGCTTAACTGCCATACCAACGTTTAAGTTGGGGGAGGTAAATTTTATGCCAACTTACAAGTAATGGAAATATGGCAGCAAAAATGGTGGCATATCGGGATCTTTCAAATTGATATCGATGGAGAGGAAACTAGGAGCCCTGAACAAGGACGAGAGAGAAGCCGTGCCGCGAAACCAGTCTTCAGAACCCTACGATCGGCGAAGCGAGAGCAGAGACGTGCGAGCGAGAGTTCGAGACGCGAGGTCGAGCTCAAGATTATGATTTGTGCTTCCCATCGTCAGATAATATTGAGCGAAAAAGTATGAAGAAGGGACTAGAGAGAAAAGGCTTTTGAGTTGAGACCTGTGATAATGAAGTCAAGGATTGTGAAACTGAACGTTCACCCGTTTCCTCGTTTTGCATTCCCTCTCTGGATACTTCAGCTCAGAAATACACAATCATAATTTATAAGGTTAGAATCTCCCAATGTGTTCAAGTAATGCAAGTAACGTTTAATACGATGCAGAGCCAATTTTCCGGCCAAGCAAGGTCATAGCTATCCTCGTATTTGCATCAAAATTTATTAACATTCTTCAACCGTGCCAATAATCTGTATTGGTGTGCGCCCGTGGTCCTGTGCTCTGCTCGTCTCTGAAAACTATGAAAATCTGAACCGTTTGCCGTCCATATACCTATCTTTCCAAATCACTGATTGCGCGGTACTTGTCCTTTCTATCTGTATTTATACTAGGTTAAGAACTAAATGTTAGTTTGAAGTCTGTGACCCGGTGCAGCTTTTTCGCAGATTGCTTTTTGCTATCCATATTAAATGAGCTACTCTTCT